>PQWD01000286.1:0-47737 GCA_019425675.1 Leucinodes orbonalis | reverse complement strand
TGGCTGGAAACATTCAGTAAAAGTTATCCTTAATCTTGTCGGACGAGTTAGGGGCTTAGGTATTCCAGTGACGTAGGCGGGGTGTCTTTCTGTGGGGATTTTTCCACACGCAAATTGAACAGGTTCGGAACATGATGTGTTTCGATTTACTAAACCACAATATAAGCTGAATTTGAATAAAGGAAAACGACATTTATTGCCAAATTCAGTATTTTTCTTATGCGGTACGTTATGTATGAATTATGTATGATATCAAATTACTTTTGGCTAAAATAATTTGTTTACATTTTCAACCTATAGCTGAAAAACTATTATAGTATATTTTAAAAACAACCTTGTTTCTGGCATTTATTCCTGCTGTTATTTGTTCCTTGCTTTATATTTTAAAGAGACATATCCCAGTGGCAGTAGGTACAAGACAGCGGCCGTATTGTCCTGATGGTTTTTTCCTGCTGAATTGGCTTCACAGCTTTACTTATCAAATGACAATCGCAGGTGACATTCAGCTCCAGTTCAAATATGATCAGCAATGATTTATTTCCATCTCTGCATTATTAAAGGTACGTGACACATTGTTTCTTTCTCCTCACGACCGATAGTGTGTAGCTCGCAGAAAGTGTTGAATAATGCGGCCGGCCCGGGCTGGCGACCTCACACTTGTTATCAAACAAAGGGACTTGAAGGTGTAGACATATCTCAGATCTCATATGCGTCACCTGTTTGAGCATGTGCATTTTCGACCTAAGTAAAAATAAAGAGGATAGCCCGGATATTTGATTTCAGCACATCCACGTTGAAAGCTGACCACTAAACTTAATGATATTAGAGCAAGTAATGGATATTACAACGGTGCACTGATTACATACATAATTGTGACTGAATTCTTAGGGAAATGTATCTTTTATCCCGACAATGAACTCGACCGGCGGCACAACATTGAACACCATTCGTTCGGCTTTTCCAATAATCGTGGCTCCCACGAAACGAAAGGGAAAATGCTCCAGAAACTGGCGCCGCCGCAACATCATAAAAACAAGCAACGCCCAGCGTCACCTTGAGTAAGTATTTCTAATGAATTAATCCACCCGAGAGCTGGCATTACGCGATAACACCGCTGAACACCTATTTGTGCTCTATTATGTGATTGTTGATAACGTTATTGTTTTAAATACATCCTCATTAATAAAAATAATTATCACGTTTGCCTCAGATAATGAGCGAGCCGCGGCCTCCCGCTGTTTCACAATTGTTGAGCCACGGTTACAACGCAAAATCATGTCTTTAAATTAAAATCCCGTGTTTTTAGTTTAATGATACGCTTACACATTTATTGCGAGAGCACCTGGGTTTATCGAACTTCGCCGTCGTGTGCGTGTGAGCCGTGCGTGTGCGCCGTGCGTGTGCGCCGTGCGTGTGCGCCGTGCGTGTGCGCCGTGCGTGTGCGTGTGCGCCGTGCGTGTGCGTGTGCGCCGTGCGTGTGCGTGTGCGCCGTGCGTGTGCGTGTGCGCCGTGCGTGTGCGTGTGCGCCGTGCGTGTGCGTGTGCGCCGTGCGTGTGCGTGTGCGCCGTGCGTGTGCGTGTGCGCCGTGCGTGTGCGCCGTGCGTGTGCGTGTGCGCGTGCGTGTGCGTGTGCGCCGTGCGTGTGCGTGTGCGCCGTGCGTGTGCGTGTGCGCCGTGCGTGTGCGTGTGCGCCGTGCGTGTGCGTGTGCGCCGTGCGTGTGCGCCGCGCGCGCGCGTAGTCTTTATGCGTTATTATAATATTATAATCTCACTGAAAATGTATTTTAAAGAGTTTGTGAGTAACTTTTAGTTCATTGACGTATTTCGGATTGAGGGCTTAAAAGTCGCAAAACCATGAGAAAAGGATCTCGTGTTTCGGTAAACTCTATGTAGGAACGATAAAGCTTCCCCGTGGCGTCCAAATCGACATTTAGAACCAATTCATGTCCAGCTTTTAACTGAAATAAGTTGCTGAGATAAAATATGAAATTGTTGTATTTCGATAAGTTTCAATATATTATATCTACGTTGCTTAATGAGTAGATAGTGTGTGTACAGAAAGTGCAAACAGTGTGCAGTTGTAAAGGCATTAACGCAGGCGTCACCGGGTCGGGCAGGCCGCGCGGCGCCGGCGCAAGATTCGGGATTTACTGCTTACAAATGCTTAGGTATACGAGTAACTATTGATAAGTAAGAACGTCGGTGGCTCAATGGTGTGGACTGTTGCCCTCCTACCGGGAGGGTCTGAGGTTTAAATTACGCCACGTACCAATGTGTTTTCGAATTTTCGAAATATATATTTACGTTATCCGACGCTCTTACGGTGAAGGAAAATCGTGAGGAAGCCTGCGCTCGCCTGCGAAGAGATTCAAAGGTTGTGCGTGAAGTCGTCCAACCCGCACTGGGCCCGCGTGGACGACTAAGGCCTAATCACCCTATACGGGTAGGCTCGTGCCCCTCGGTGGGGACGTCTAATAAGCTGATGATGATAAGTAAGACTTTGTCTTATAAGACAAAGACTTCAGTATACTGAAGGATTTAAAAAAATAATAAGTAGGCCAGGATGAATGTACATATGTCCAGCAGTGGACTGAGATAGGTTGGCAACTGAGAGAAGATAAAGACATGAAGATATATGTAATGTATCAGGATTGTAAAAGGAAAGCTTTTTACTTCAACAAATACCTAATTTAAAAAGACACCGCTGCACTCGAATGCACATTTTGTACCTACTAACTACTTACAGCTGAAAATATATTTTTTGTTCTTGATATAAAACGCCTGCTGATGAATTCCGTAAACAATGTTGGTACCTACTTTTAAAGAGTGAAAACCCAGGGTAAATACCCGTCATGTTAAATACAGGTACATTTCCATTGTACAGTGAGCAGTAGGTAGGTACATGTGGTTTGCCAGAGCAGCGGGTACTCGAGGCGTCATCGCCGCGAAGTATCGCAAGGCATCAGCGAATTTGCGCACTCGTTTTATATCTGCATACTTACCTACATGTATGACAACTACGTCTTAGCACATGTCCAAAAGTGTTAATTCTCGACGCATTCATGGTTATTGGATATACCTTCAAACACAAACAACTAAATCTCTCAACGCAATATGTATAATGTGTCAAATGACAACATTGGCGTAACAAACGCAATAATATTATGATAAATAAAAGCAGCCTAAGATTTTACTTGTTTCATAAGCTGCCTTCTATTGAAAGTCCCGTAAAAATCTGTCCAGCCGATTCAGAGATTACACGTAACAAACAGACAGACAGACAAAGTTATAAAGAGTCCGAACTCTGTTTTAACAGCACTAATTGATGTCAATTACAGTTAGGACCCTAATAGTTTTCGTTGTTATTATTTTAAATTGTCATTGATATGGCTGAAAGTTTAGTTTAAATAGAAACTATGGTGTTCTATATTTCCCGAGACCCAAGCTATTTACCCGTGCTAACACAAGCAGCTGATCTCGGAGGAACTATACTCCTGCGAGCAGCTGATACATGGACACTGACTGCGGGATTGGTTCACAAGTTTAAAGTCACTCAACGCGCAATGGAGCGAGCTATGCTCATCCCGAGCATTGTCTTGGGGATAAGATCAGAAATGATTCAATCCGAAAGAAAACTAAAGTTAGCCCGCCGAATCGGCAAGTTGAAGAGGTAGTGGGCTGGTCACGTATGTCGCAGAACCGATGGCCGTTGGAGCAGACGAGTTCTGGAGTGGAGACTACGTTTATGCAAGCGTAGCGTAGGACGACCTCCGGCCGATGGACCGACGACTTACGTAAGGTGGAGGCTAGATAAGAAAGCGAAGGAGCGGGATATCTAACGCAAAATGGGGGAGACCAATGTCCAGCAGTGGACTGCGATAGGTTGAAGAGAAGTTATTTAACGCTGCTTTGTCTAGTATGGCCGTGCTGCAGCCTGCTTATTCACAAACGAATGACACTTTGACTGGGATAAGCGTTTTTTCGCGGCTAGTATTGCTCGTGATAAGATTCTGACGACTTTTAGATAGCGGGAGGGTGCAATTTAAAATAGTTTGTATTTATCTTAAGTATAAATAATGATATGCGCCAGTTATCTTTACTTTTTACTACTTAAGCTACGAGTACTAATGACATACAATTAGATTACTGTAGTAAATGTAATAATAATAGATTAAAAAATACTATCGAGTTTTTGCCGGCTCTTCACAAAGATTCTGTTTTTTCCAAATCGATGGCAGAGCCATAAAGAAATATATAAATATTAATAATTGACGATTCAAAATCATCTGTAAAAGATTTCCGCGAATAAAGATGTTTTGAAAATTCTCAAAGGGATGTTCTGTAGCAGACGTCACGTGTACACGGTTCCATCCCTCCTGAGAACGAATCATCCCACAGATTTCCCAATACAGAGATGTCTGTGAATCATCCAGTCAACTCATATAGTCTCTCAAAACTTACGTCAGAACCCTACAGTCTGTACAATTTTAAAAACGATAAAGTTGTTCAAAGTGCGACGATGGGATGATCAAAACTAATTAGTTTGGTACTAGATCATGATCAAACAGGCCTGAAACTCGTTCAGAAGAACGGGTTTAAGTAACTTATTTTAGCAAAGCACCGCAGTTTTCCTCCAGCATCACATGACGCTTGCGTCACCGCACTCCACAAGTAAACCACCCAGTCGAATAAGGAAATCATGCAAACTCATAAAATACAAATGTATACATATACATTTGGAGTGTCTGTTTGTAATATCGAAATAATATTTTTTTAGGGTTTTGTTAAAGGGCGCGAGTCTTACGCGGCACAAGGCGCGGCGGCACATTCTGTCTGCACTCGCTGCGACAGCCGACACCGAGCGTGCGCCGTAAACATCCAAAATAGTGCTGTTTATGTAACACACATCGATATCATCATCAGCTCATTACTTGACCCCATCGAGGGGCACGAGCCTACCCGTTAAGCGTGCATAATATTTATTAATCTGTGGTAATTGATGCTATTAATCTGTGGTAATTGATGCTGGTGTAGAAATAGCACTTTTGTCATGTTATTTGTAAGCAAATATTGTTCTACATTGTTTTTTTACCCAAATAAAAAAAATAAAAAAAAAATAGGTGTGTTCTGTGCATAATGTGTAATGTGTGTATTTACAAAAAAGTATATAAGTATGTTTATCCGTTGTTTAGTACCCATCCTATCTTTTTCAACCTATCGCAGTCCACTGCTGGACATAGGTCTCCCCCATTTTGCGCCAGATACGCGGTTTAGTACCCATATTACAGGCTAAATGCTTAGTTTGGGACTATGTGGCAATGTGTGAATATCAGTAGATATTTATTTCTCTATTTGAAGGTCTTAGTCGTCCACCCAGTGCGCATTGGCCGACTTCACGCATTATCTTTGTATTTCTTTGTAGGTGTGAGCAGGTTACCTCGCGATGTTTTCCTTCACCTTTCGAAAATTCAAAAAGACATTGGTACGTGGCAGGATTTAAACCTTCGTCCTCTAGATCGGAAAGCACCTAAGAATCCATACAAATGAGCCATCGATACATACATTATCAATAAGTAATCGATACGGTTAATGACAATAAAAATAAGTCCTCATAACCTACTTTTAACTGTCTAAATCATTGAGTAAATAACTCGATATCAATTTATCTGTATTAAAATTTTCAAAAATAATTTAGTTCTAGAGGTCGAGGCTTTCATCAGCCGCATTGCCCTATCAAAATTATGAATAGATACGTACAATAATTAATCGCTAAGACCACAGATAAAATAAATTATGACCAAAAAATGTTTCATATTTTTGTGACATTGTTTGTTGTGCTGTGAGCACAGTAAACATTTATCTTGAAAAAATACATTGTGCTTGCAAACGAAAAGTGCATCGTTGTGCTCCACGAAGGCAGGCATTTATTCCAACTCAAACTCAAAATTGCATGCATTCAATTAAGTTTGAATCGTCAAATAAGTAAAGAAGTTAATAAACTAGTTTGAATACGGAGCGCGACCTGGGACCGCGGCGACCCTACCTACTTCACTGCAACAAAATGAACTGCATTTTGTCCCTTTCGTGATCTCGACATTTTCCTCGTTACGAAATCGTTTCCACCTGTACCTACAAATGTCTGATTTAAGATATATTTTATGTTCGGCCTGGCATTATCCTCAAGGGCCCTAAGTATACCTACGTGTGCGTCTGAATTCATAATGCTTACGGCTCGTTACGGTTTTGTTTTGTACTTA
Source organism: Leucinodes orbonalis (assembly GCA_019425675.1). NCBI lineage: Eukaryota > Metazoa > Arthropoda > Insecta > Lepidoptera > Crambidae > Leucinodes > Leucinodes orbonalis. Next base: position 41,481 of record PQWD01000286.1, on the reverse strand, counting down.
TAGTTTAGTTTGCAGAAATAATTACCTAGGTGCTCGAGTCGTTTAGAGAGCTATTAAAATAATTCTATTGAAGCATGTGAAACAAAACAATATTACTACTTTATGTTATAATAACGCATACTCAATCAGTAGTGTACCTTATGTATATGTACGATGTACAATTATACCTGAAAGGCATTATGTTTCGCTATGCACGAACACATTTAGGCGCACTTCAATCCAATTCGCGTTTGGTCGAATTCACCCAAATAGTGGGATAGTCCAATTTAAGGTTAGTACAATTCACGGTAAGTACCTATGTTAAATTTACAGTTAGTACAATTCATGGTATGTCTAATTCGCGATTAGACCTATTCGCTATCGGACCAATTCGCTGTTGGTCCATTTCACGTTAAGTCCAATTCACCATAAACTAAATTAAACTTGGTTTTATATTTGATTGTGCAAGCCGTATAATTAAGGCACTACAAATCATGCATTCATGTGCGTAAACTTGCTTAGTGTATGTTCTCGATGGTTGTCTAAATATATAAATCCCTAAATTGGACAGTTTGCAGTTCGTCTGATATGGGTTTGTCTAATTCTCGGTTGCACAAATGGCCGTATCGATGCTAGAACGGAAACCCCACACGAACATAGCTTACTAGTGTTAAGGGCTTTCTGTAATGGAAGATTTCTAAAAAAACAAAACATAATAATAGACAGTTCAAGTTAATTACATTTAAGTATTAAGTTTGTAAGCAATATGTATATATTTGCTGTTCGTGGCTTCGCCCACTAATGCTATATGGAACTCGGCCCGTTTCCTCTCACAGTCAATGTTTTTTCAAAACATAAAAGATTTTTAATTATTATTGAAATGTAGTTAGGTTTCTTACAATGGCTTAAGACATCGTTGTCCCTAAGAATTGACTGATACTTAAATATAGTTTTGCCTTTTCTACTTTATTGATTAAAAAAAAAACAACTTTTTCATATTTCCTTTTGAGATAAGTGGTTTGCAAAGATTTATCTAAACATTTTTTAATTTGCGGAACCAAAAAATTCCAACATTGATATCCAATACAGCATCCCTACAGATTTCGGTAACTGGACGCATTGGCCGTTTATGGCACTTTCCTTTAGAATAATGTTATGTAGGATTCATGGTTCAGAGAGGTCAGCGATAACACATACTACGGCACGTACAACACGTACGACAGTAATTAGTAAGAAATTATGATAATGTTTATTCCATAGTCGTATTCACTAACTTAACGATAAACGATAAATATATTTACAAGTACTTAAAAGGGTAATTGTAAAATCAGCTTAAGCACGTGCTTAAGCTGTTTATGGTATAAGGTATACCTATAATGATGTTTCTCCAGAGCAAGCAATCAGCGAAGGCTTAGCAACAAGATCCAGTCTCAAAGCGCTCGGGCGTGGTCTCCCGGGCGCGAGGCGCTCGCTCGGCATTTGATTTATAAAGCAACTTTTAATTACACGAAAAGCTTTCGCATGTGACCGGCGCCTTGACACATGCTTCACTGAAATGTTCTCATACATCCATTTATTACATGAAAAATGTGTGTTGATGGATTTTAAACTTGCCGCCAGGCAACAAGCAAGTAAATATATAGGTAAGTACTGTTCTTTTCTATCCCTTCAGCCCGGAACATTGTTCAACAGTTAATTCATCTAAGTTATATTTTATGTAAAATAATTATCTAAATGCATCAACTCACGTGGTCTGAGATCCAGCTGCCGTTTCTCGACATACTCGTATCTGCTCTGCGCGGCCCGCCCCAACCGCACTGCAATAGTTCCTGCATCATACATTAATTCCTTTCAAATGCGCACGAGCCTACACTCGTGTGCTCGTTTGCGGAATTATATCATACAAAACTAATTAAACAAGTTTTTTTTAAGTTATAATAAGTGACGTGAAGGGAAGTGATACGCACTCGTCTTGGACAAGTGTAGTGTTCAAGGAATCTAATAGCTAAACAAAGAAACTATTTGCCATCTATATTGCCGTGAATCAGCCACCCGAGACGACAGATTATAGGTTTCTATTATAAACCCAGTAACTTCACTAGTTGCAATACCCAATACCCTCTTCCCGGAACAAAGAAAGCATAAAGCTACTGTTTCACGGTATGATATCGGACACTGCGGAAGATAATGCCGTATTCATGATTCTATCCAAGGGCGGATCCAGGTTAGGCGCCAGGAGGGGGTCATATAGTAGTAGTCACGTTAAGAACTTATAAGATATCTTGTTAATGTAGATTAGTAGAGTACTTAAAAATAGCTGAGGGGGCGTTATGACCCCCATGACCCTCCCTCTGGATCCGCCGTTGATGTTATCATTGATAACCTACCTATACATGTATATAGTGCAAACACACCACTTTGCAAAAAGGCATTACCTTTTAATGAATCTAAACATCGAGACGGGACGATCTCAGTTAGTCATTACTACAACACTGATAACGATTTACTCAAACCTACCTATTAGAATATCAATAGGTAGATGACCGGTTATCTTTATGTGGTGATGATTTGATAGCGCTTACGGCCGCTTAGGATTGTGTTAGTGTAACCTGGTCTTACCCATCCAAATTATAGGATCAGGTGTTGCTTATACGCGGGAAACCCGCGGTCCTGCACAATATCGTACAGCTTATTTTTCAACTATGGTATCTCATCCCTTCATTGCCTGATATTTGTCTTAGGAATGGCAATGGGGAGTATGTATGGCTTCTAATAAGTTGCTAGCAGTTATTATTCAATTCCACTAGTCTAGTAAATAATAGACAATATAGGTACATCGGACATTTGCGCTCCAGGAACTTATCTGCTAATAAATAACTATTAAACAGATAAGTCTCGCCGTAACTTACCTCTTTAAATATAATATTTTAAGTTTATAATTGCAACAAACATTTTCCACGTCTTTTTGATGCATACCACATTAATTGTGACCAATAAAAACTACTATTAAATATGAAATGTATTTCATGTTGTGACGTCCGTTGCGGATGTTTTGATCCCACAAGTACCTACGCTATTAAAGTATCTAGAGACTTGTGTATTTTACATTATACTTACTAACAAGTTGTCGGAATTTAAAAATACACAATAGGTAATCTAATAAATATCATTAACGACCGCTATATTGCCGAACACATAAAACTCTGTTAGATGCAACAAGTTGACATTATTGCACCATACACTACAAGCTTTACATGAATATATACAACTCTCACGATTTAACGTAATGAATTAATAAATTATTGTTTTAAACCAGTTCTTATTCGTTGACGTGTGTAGAAAAATAATACCCCGGCATTTGACTCCGTGACTCAGCCGAAAACAAAAATCTATGACAGTAATAAATGTAGGTAGTAATATAAACAAACCCTAGACTGCGTAGTTTTTGTAATCATACTCAGGTATATAATAATAAGTCAATAAAATTCACGTGCCGTTGTGGAACCAGTACGTTAAATTTTTTGCCACAAGGACTATGTACCTATGCAGACTATGAGTCACATTTACAAGTTGTTCTCCAGAGTCATCACGATCCGTCTCGCGCGTAGTTTTTACGACTTCCAGTCCCCCGAGCAAGCCGGGTTCCTCAAAGGCTGCAGCACCATTGACCGCATAGACATACGCTGCGGCAGGACCGGAGTACAGAAGACCGGAGTGTATAAAGGTGGGGATAAGAGGGTGGATTATATTGCTTGAAAAAATTGTACCTTCTCGATGATGAATGATGAGGATGGCCTGGTTAAGGTAACGGGCAGCAGATGGATGTCAACTGCTAGGGATCGGCCCGCGTGGAAATCATAAGGGGAGGCCTTCGTGCAGCATTGGACATATTATGCTGACTACAGCATGACATCATCATGATGATATTTTGGACGTCACATACACTGTGACAAAAATAATAAAATAAATTGTGATAATCTAAAAATGAATTAAAAATTCGCTGTACCAGAATAAGCGCCTTTACGGAAAAATAGCAAATACCACTATACGCTCAAAGGTGTTCCCTAATGTTAAAAAGGACTTTCGCGTAGTTTTATGACCGACTGTAGAAATAATATCAGTACGTAATCTAAATAAATGTATCCGTAAATAGTAGTAGTACATAAAACAATGTAAGCTAAAGACAAAATAATATATGTCATTGCACCTGTTACTATTTGCTATTAAACAGTCTCAGGTTTTTGTGAAACAAAATTATAATCTAAATAAAAGTTAATGGCTGAATTCCGCAAGAACTTTGTCATACCCATATTATCCTTACACAGTCCAATGCCTACTAATACACGACATAATACCATAGATATTGTTTGGCGTTTGGTAGATATCACTATAGATGGCAGGTGAAAAGGGCTTCGTTCCCAGCAGACAGGAAGTCAAAGTCAAAGTCAAAAACATTTATTTCAAATTAGGCTTACAAAAAGCACTTATGAACGTCAAAAAATATAATAAAAAACGATTAAAATACTAAACTAAAAATATGAGTTTTGATGCTTTGAAAAAAAAAGCGCTTCAGTGGTTTGGCCTGTTGAGAAAGAAGCACTCAAGAAAACTCAACAGTGTAGCCTTTTTTAAAAACATTTTCATTTTCCTTAATGTAACAATATATCATAAACACTGAAATAGCTGAGCAGTTTAAGACCACGGATTTTTGTCACATAAATATTTGTCAATAGTGTAGTACCCTTTTTTAGAAAGGTGTTTTTTTATTCTAGCTTTAAACATGTGTAAAGGTAACTCGACAATATTCTGCGGTACCTTTAAACTTTATACATCTTCCTATAAAAGATTTACCTACTTTATGTAGTCTCAAGTCTGGAACAGCAAGTTTGTTTCTATTCCTAGTATTAAAATTGTGTGAGTCACAATTTTTTTTAAATGTATGATAGTATTTACGGACGTAAATTAAATTTTCATAAATATATTGTGATGCTAAAGTCATTATATTTATTTCTTTAAAAAGTTCCTTAAGAGAGTCACGGGGTCTAAGGTTGTAGATAAAACGAATAGCTCTTTTTTGTAGTACAAATATTATATTAATGTCGGCAGCTGAGCCCCACAACAGTAGACCATACGAAGATGGAAGGCATAAGACCAATTAGGTAATTTCACTAACATATAGGTACTTAATGTTGCACACAATATAAATTACATAGGTAGGTACTTACCTCGTATGGAATCTATTCGGCGACGTAGGATGGTAATACACAAATCTAGCAACTTTTTGCACTAACTGTTAGTTCCTATACAAGCTCAACATTAGCAGAAAACATATTAGCATATATGAAATAAAGCCAATATCACAAATACTGTGAATTCACGTTCTTTTTTAGGATCACTACAGTACTGTACTACTGACAATGAAGAATATAATCTGATTCTACCGTCTACCGCGTACATTTATTTATTTTGCTATCAATAGGTACTACCATCACTTTTTGACAATTTATTTTAGAAATATATTTTTTATGACTTCGGTAATTTCTTATTATTTTTCTATTTTTTATTTTTAAAGATTAGTCTTGTGGCTATTAGCAGTGAACCACTCCCGGGAACTAAATATATTGGATATCTACATAACGGTTGGTAACACCGACGGATTCTCAATCAACCGGTTGGTAATTATTCCACAATTATCATTCCAGGTGTAGGAACTAAGCTAAGATGTCAGACCAAAAAAGTCTTATTTCGCCGGCTTCTCATCAAACCATGATAATTTTACAAAATGTATATAATGCTAATAAGACACAACTAGATAGTGAAATGTTTTATTCGGACTAACAGTATTATCTAATAGTAGCATGGGTACGGTTTGATAGTTTGCGGTTGTTGTGTGCGGCGGCCTTGAGCTCCCTGTACGCGTGGACGGCGTCGAGGCGCGCGCGCTCCAGCCGCAGGCGCTCGGCGCCGCGCCGCCCCGCCCGCCCCGCCGCCCGCCCCGCCCCCCCCCGCCCGCCCCCGCCCCCCCCCCGCCCCCGCCCGATAGCAGGCCGCTCAGCAGCAGTGAACGACGACCCGGCTACACATACACGACATAATACCATTGACACTATTATAATACAAAATCAGGAACAAACTAAATCCAATTTGAAAGAATAAAAAATATTCTTAACACAAAAAATCATTAAAAAATATATATCTACTGACATTCACACAGCGCCATCTAGGCGCATATTAATCAAGGAGCTTGTAGTTAGATTACTAAATAACATACTTATATACACACATATTATACATAGAAACACACATACCATTGCAAATAGACATGTTTCGGCACAATATTAAATATGTTTGTAATACCTGGGGATCAAACCCGGAACCTTGGTGTAGTAGCCAACATCTCGCCATTACACAAAATTCAAAATAGAATTCAAAAATGCTTTATTCAAATAAATCTTTACAGATACTTTTGAATCGAGAAAAAAGTACTTATTTTTTTTTATTAAATGATATGATTCTACCACCAGTTTGGAATGTTGTTATCTGATGAGGAGACTCCGGCAAGAAACTTGTATAGTTACTCTTTTGTGGGTCACAAGTGACCGTCAGTAAAATTTTTGATACAGAATTAGGAACAGGTATTTTGCAGAATAGGTATGTAAAGTCAGGGAGTACATGGACCTTGATATTAACCTTCCATTTAGAGCCTGTCATCAAGAATTTCAATATATTGAACAGGGTCACTCCAGTAACTTAAACGTCAGCAACTTAATTAGATCATATTTTTCGGAACTTCAGTATTAAAAACAAGTCTATAATGAATTTTTGCTCCAACTAATGTGATTTAATTTATAGATCACCGTGTATTGTATAGAAATATTTAAGACAATATTTCCAGTAAGGTGCCTTTATTACCTTACAAGAATAAAAATGTTGATTAAAAAAAGTATCATAGTGTAATGTAAATACTGACCCGTGGAGCGCCATCTTGGTTGGGCGCCTTCTTCGACTTGAAGGTGAGCGAGGGCGGGGCGTGCGCCACCTCGCCGAACCCCACGCGCTCGTACACCACGTCTCGCTTCTCTTCTTTATTCTATCATACATAATAACATATTCCTTATATAGTATCACTTAATTAATATCTTATTTATTGGATATAGTTGATGAACAATCAAACAAATGGTCAACGATTTTGCAATGCTTTATGACGACAGTCTGAGATTCTTATACTAACATGCGCAGCAGAGGCATGGACACTCACTGCGATGTGGGATTGGTTCACAAGTTCAAAGTCACTCAATGGGTAATGGAGCGCGCTCATTGATCTGTATAACTATAGCATATAGCGGTCAGTGAGAGTGCTACTGAATTGTGTTCTCTCAGGGATTATATTATATTATTTCATATAATCAGAAATGGTGCTATTTGTGAGAGAACTAAAATATGTACTGACATAGTTCGTCAGTTCAGCATAATGAAGTGCTAGTGAGTTACATATTATAGGAGCAGACGAGTTCTGAAGTGAAGAACGCGTCTTGGCTAGCATAGCACAACCCAAGATTCCCGATGGATTGGTGACTAATTTTATGGCACGAAGTGAATGCAACGGCCAGTGATACCCCTGACCATAATAGATACAGTGTTTAAAATTAATATTGGAAAGTAGTTATTATTTGCCGTCAACACTGCCTGTCACCCGAGACGAGAGATTTTAAGTCGCTCATTCCCGGTAATTTTACTAGCTACAGTGCTCTCATCCCGATATACAAAAATGCAAATCGTAGTCAACTTGCGAAAGGTCTGATAGAGGCAGTCATGTCGCAGTATGTGGTATTGACGTTCATAAGTGCTTTTTGTAAGCCTAATTTGAATAAAGAATTTTGACTTTGACTTTTGTGGAAGAGAGGTGTTACCTCTGCTTGGCGCTGCTTCTTGGCTTGTTCCTTGAGTCGCCGTCTCTGTGCGCGCGAGAGCCCGGGCTCGGCCCCCTCGCCGCCGGCCGCCGTCTTCCGCAGCCGCTCCTTCCGCCGCCGCCGCGCCTCCATACGCTCGCCTTTCATGTCCTCTTCCGCCTCCATGTCCAACTGTACACAATACAACTCTTTTTACTTTTACTATAATGACAACTTTTTTTAATTAATTGATGAATGATGGTAGATTACGTACGTTTTTATGTAATATTTATTGTAATGTCCTTTCATATCAAATACTAAGATATTTGTTTTATTACAATATATTTTAAATTAATTCATACGCTGTTCATTGCGTCGGAGGCTCAATGGTGTGGACTGTTGCCCTCCTACCGGGAGATCTGAGGTTCAAATCCCACTACTTGAAAATCTGATTTCGTATTCGTAATTATATGTACATTACCTGATGTTCTTCTGGTGGAGGAAAACATCGCGAGGAAACCTGTGAACACCTGCGAAGAGATTCAAAGGTTGTGCGTGAAGACGTCCAAACCGCACCAGGCCTGTGTGGATGACCATGGCCTAAACACCCTATACCAGTTGGCTTGTGCCCCTCAGTGGGGATGTTTAATGAGCTGATGATGTTCATTGTATAGCTGATTGAAGTCAATGGGGTTTGTATTTTTAGTAATTTTAGAAAAATTAACCTGACAGCACAAATTCATGGTAAATAAATAAAATATGTCTGTTGGTACAAATATATAAGAACAATGCCCAGTAAAGAAGAAAGCCTTAAGGATCTCTGATATATATCAAACCTTTCTATATTGGACTTTATATTGTGAATTTTATTATCAGCTAACAAATTTAACGCAGCACATACTCCTTTTTATATTTTAGTATTTTCTATTATTGTTATTCTAATGGTTAATGTATATTGTATATTTTTTAATTAATAATCATTACATAATATTCATGCGCACATATATAATATAGTTATTTTTTATTCTCTTGTCACTTGGGCTCTGTCATAATCCAGCCGCTGCTGCGGCCACTCTAAATAAATGGATAATATAAAAGCACATAACAAATTGTAATTGTTATATTGTATCCTCTGTGTGAAAATGTATATTCATGTTTTTTGTGTGGTCGAATAAATGCTTTCTATTCTATTCTATTCTATAAATTTAAGTTCACTTACTGGATAGTCCTGTGCATCTTCAACACCATGCAGGGCCTTAATTGCACTGTTTATCCGTAATGAGAATGATCGTCCTGACTCTCCTGGCAGTTTCTTCATCTGAGATATTGGATTTTTACTGCGACCACCACCTACACAAATAATAAATTTAACTTTAATAACAACACTAATCACTTATATTGAATATTTAATAAGCTCCCAGTATTCTATAAATGAGGGATTTATAAATTTAGTTTCTTACATTTACACCTGGAAGTCATTTTAGACTATTATTAGCAAATTCACCTATGATATTGATATCTGGTCTGGATGATGTCTATTTCTTGGATATACAGACAAGGTATCAAATGATTTAAATACATTGAAATAGTAAAAGTTATTTAAGCTACATTATACTTTGAAGGTTGTCGTCGCGCTGTATGCGTTTAAGTTTCTTCTTCTTAACATTGTGTTTTTCTGTCGGCTCGTTTTGGAATGCGAACAATCTGGTAAGCGAGCGCGGCACGGGCTGCTCGTCAGGGTCTTTCGGTGGTGCGTTTATTTTGCCTTTTAAACTGAAATCACCCAGTAAAAGTAAAGTTATTTATTATAATAGAAAAGCATCATCATCTACACAAATGTGACAATAAAATTCCATAATAAAAAGTACCTTTGTAGACGTCTCGCTTGTTGCTGTTCAGGATCTTTGACACCACGATGTTTCTTTGCCGGTATTTTTCGACCCATCTTTTAATTCTGTACAAGTTTCGAGCACAAACTATAGGTTTCGAGTTTCGAGCAACAAAGAAAAGAGCCCATGTGCTCGCAAAACAAAATAAAAAATCAAAAACTGACATTTCATTTTTGACAGCCAATACTCCGAAGATCAGCTGATTGTCAAAAAATAATTTCAGGTGCCAATTTTAATATTAAAATTAGCAAAGCTGAACTAATTTCAATCAAGATTTCAATAACATTTGCCTGAATAACTGACAAAACAAATATTATACAAATTTTTAGTTTTGTTTCCATAAATACTAAACAGAAAATAAACCAATCTTAGTTATTTATATATACTCTAAGAAACCAATGAAAGAAACGTCGTTTTCCAACTGACCAATAGAAATGACGAAAACTTCTAGTTGTTTGTGACATATTTTACTAAGGATTCATTCGGACATTTAAAGACTTAAAAATCTATCATTTTATATGAGAAATTGATATATCACGTATATAATAATAAGCAGGCCCTAGAATTGTGTTGATTAAGAATAATTTCAGCTCTTTATAAATAATTAAATGATATTGACTTAGTAGTGACAGATTTATGAAAGAAAGAATCATAGCAGACTGAAGTGTCCTGTTTGCTCACTAGTCAATGACCAGTGAGGCGATCTGTTTGTGCGATTTGTGTTGTGCGGGAGGGGGCTTGTTTTTACTAGCAAGGTCGTTCTTTGTGTCAAAAATCTACTTTTCGTGACGAATAATTGGTTTTAAATATTAACTTTTATCAAAGTGTCTGATTTTTGTTGTTCTCTACCATAGGACAGAGTGCGTATGTCGTGTGCAGCTTTTAGCTTTTAAAACAATCAGTTCCTTGGAACGCTCCATGAGTTTAGCAGGAGGTCAAAATACTGAGGGCCCAAATGCAGGAGGAATATTTGTCCAATTTAATCAAGATTGCACGTAAGTAGTTTTTTTTAAATATTTTTTACTTCAGCCTGGTTTCTACAGAGCGTAGGGTGGACATCGATTCAAACATCTGGAACTCAAGGTTCCCAGTTATTAGTAGTTGCGAAAGCGCTCATTGTCACGAATTAGCAGCAGTGTAGAAGTGGACTCGGCAGCGGTGATGCAATATGTCATTGCCAGCAGTGTCGTAACCCGTATCTCGCGCGCGACCACCAACAGCTGGCCGCTGCCGTAAACAAACATGGCGACCTCTCCGGATCAACATCATCTGTTTATGATAACAGGGACTGACTTCCCTGGACCAATTACCTGCCTTCGCCAGTATTCTGGGACTATAAGATATGCTGTCAGCTTATCCATCTGCACAAACATAAACAAGGTCACAGTTAAATGACAATACAATCTAAACAAAGCCTTTTAATACACATTGACTGTTGTGACTAATGCAATAAAAGTTGCAACACGATAAACACTTAATCCATTAGTGCATTTATAGTGATTTTTTTTATAAAATTTAATACAAAAAAAAAATGTACTATAAAGTATTTGTGTTATTGATAAATAATCACATATAATTTATGTCTCTGACTGATGATTATTTTCATGATTATCCAAACAATGCAATGACAAGTTTTTTAGCCTTTTATTAAAAAATACTTTTTCTCTGGTTGCAGCAGTATAACTGCTATTCTGTTTATTGCACTTATGCACCTTGCATTTGTGCAAATTGTCTATCAGTCCTACTTAATATTTGTGTTGGGGCCAGCTGGAAGAGATTTCATAATTAAATAAGCAGTGCCTTGGTGCTACATTGTCATTACTAATACATGTAACATGACATGCAATATTTGTATTTGTGTGTGCTCAAATGATTTTATGTATAAATATAATAATATTGATTATGTAGTAAGATGTCTTATTGAAAAATACCAACAATAAAACATTAACAGTAAAATGTATTTAGGTATGTTATTATGGAGCAGAGTTAAGTGACGTGGAAATGGATACTGATGTTTTGTAGGTATTCTATTTTCCATCAACTTTGTTGCATTGATTGGTTTGATAGTCAATTAATATTTACTGCCTTTGTCATTAAGTTTGTTTTTATATACATTCCACGTGTTATGTATTTATACTATATTCTCTTATCTATTTAGTTATATACAAAAAAACAAAGCGAAAAATATTATGATCTGATTCAAAAGATGACATTACATGGCTAAAAGTCTGGGCTCAACACTATAATCTTTAAATTATGCAACTTGTTTTATTCAAAGAAATAGCATTGCAAGTAATCAATTTTAAAAGCTGTATTCATAATATTTAATTCTGAGTCCTTGGATTCCTGATCTTCAGTTAAATTTGTGGATACTGCATTCTCAACTACATAACTCCAACACATAACAGAAATCCAGTGAAACTATTCTATTAAAGGAACATTTAAGCAAAACAAAAATCACTCGTTATATTTTTAATTCTCAGTTATCCAGCTGCGTTCCAGGCTGAGTAGTGAAATAGGCAGTAAAATTACTGGATAATGTTACTTAACATCTTTAAAGCACAAATTGGCATTCAGCCTTAAATATTGAAGACCCATTTGGTGAAGTGTTTGAGACGTTGGCTACTGCACCAAGGGCCCTGGTTCAATCCTGGGAAGTACAAACATTTGCGTGCATGAACATGTGCATGTCTGTTTGTATTGGTCTTCATGTGTTCTATGTAAAATATCTATGTATTTACAAAAAAATGTATGTAATTATATCTGGTTATCAGTTATTTAGTACCCATAATACAAGCATGAAGCTTAACTTGGGGCTAGATCTTCAAAAGTCAGTGGATATTTATTTTAGTTTTTGTTAATAAGTATAGGCTATAGTTTCCACTTGCCCTTAAGTGGGCCAACCCTATAATGCTGTAATTTTTTGTTAAAAAATGTTTGAGCTCAACATTTAATTATTTATTTTTAGAAAAAACTCGCATTTAGTGCGTGTGGTATTGCAAGTGACCATTGACATTGGTAACGGCTTACCATCAGGTGTCCATAGCTTGTTTGTAAATAGTATTTATGTGACAGTGGCTATATAGTATTGAGTTCCTCAGGTCGCTGGTAGCGGGCAGCAGTAACGGCTACCACCTGTTCGCGCTGACTCCAGACGATGGCATCGAGGAGATCTACGCCAGCAACTCGGGCCAGGACACCTGTCTCGTCGACCGACTCTTCAGCAGTTCCCTCGTCGCGATTGTCACAGTCGCTGCCCCCAGGTACTGTGGAACTATACCAAGCAACAAAAAAATATCACAGGGTGACGCATGCTCAAGTAACTTTGGGCTATTAGAGATCGAGGGTCAAAAATAAAAAATGCTGATGTATCATTCTAGTGACACTGTTTTAAAAGATGGCAGTAACCCCGGCACTTACTTTTTTATGTAAGAGTATAGTATGATTCACGAAAGATGACCACTGTGCTGAGGTAATCTTTTGGCTTCCTGTGGAGGTGCGCTGGTAATGGTGGCTGAAATTGTTGTATTTTAGTTTATTGAGCATATCTTTCATAAATGTATTGTTTCACTATCATTAAAATAGTGTACATTTTGCACAGAAGGCCATTTGTGGTCATCTTTTGTGAATCTAGTTATACCTATATGTACAATTTATTCAATGAAAATATGGCAAACATCTGGGGGCACGGTAGTGCCCCCGCCAAGTCGAGCGCGAAGCAAACACTGCCGTACCATCCTTTACAGGATCCATTTCGCCGCATTTTCAGACCCCAATTTGGGAACCTTCGGATAATACCAGAACGCTGAAATTTTCGTCATCTAGTAAGATATAATAACCTACTTTAAATCCAAAATTTCAAGTCTGTAGGTCATTTATTTCCGACGTTAAGCGAAAGCAAAGTTTCGCATTTTCGACAGATAGACACTCACTCACTCACTCATGATCATCAAAATTGAACTAGTACTTCCCATTAACTCAGAGAGCTGGAATTTGGTACAGAGTTAGGGTTTAATGGCTACACAAAGGGAAAACTATAAAAACTTGGATAATGGAAGATCTGGAGCACCTGGTGACCCTGATTAGATAACAAAATCATCAAAATAGAACTAGTACTTCCCATTAACTCAGAGAGCTGAAATTTGGTACAGGGTAAGGGTTTAATGGTTACATAATGGGAAAACTATAAAAACTTGGATAATCGAAGATCTGGAGGACCTGGTGACCCTGATTAGATAACAAAAGAGCCCAGCCAAACTATAAGAGATCGACATACCGCCTTTAAACAATATATATTCAACATGGCGGGCCGCTTCATCCGATGTCAAAAAACGAGCCAAGTCGAGCGCGCTAGACCAATACAAACAGACATGTTAATGAACACAAATATTTGTACTGCCCAGGGATCGAACCCGGATCCCTTGGTGTGGTAGCCGACGTCTCAACCATTACACCCAATGGGCCGTCCAATAAAGTTTAAGTTTAAGTTTCTACAAAAAGAAGTGAAATCCCACCAAAAACATTGTGTAAAAAATCGAGACAAGTCTCAATAGAGCTGCTTGATTATCTGTAAAAAGTTATGAAATCAAGACAAAGACGTGCCAAGTCTAAGGTTCCCTACTGCGATTACTTTATTATTATGGTTAATGTTGTGTGACTTGCCGTTGAACATTCTTTATATGTTACTACCTTAATCAAGCCTACAATTGACTGTTTATTGAATCACCGTTTTCCAAGTGGCAAATTTTATCGTCAATAGGTAGATTCTAGCGTTCTGACGACAGATTGGTGCAATGGTGTCTTGAGGCATCTAGTTTTGTATCCTTGTGTACTCTTCAACGACCAAGTCCCACAACATTAACCATAATAATAAAGTAATTGCAGTAAGGAACCTTAGACTTGGCACGTCTTTGTCTTGATTTCATTACTTTTTAGAGATAATCAAGCAGCTCCATCGAGACTTGGCGCGATTTTTTACACAATGTTTTTGGTGGGATATAATATACCAGATGTGCACAAATATTGATTTTGGATCCCCAGATGTAGGTAAAGCTTGTTTTCTTAAAGTTAATTGTTTCAATTCATATTCAGGTTGAACTAGTGAATTTGAGTTGGGTTTGATGTCATTACTGAATATTTTTTTAGACCTAAAATTTCTTTATACAAGAAATAGGTTATTCATATTGAGTCGGAGTCTATGTAAAACACGTTATATCTAATGAGATAATGACTTACGACTATTGACGGACTAGACCAGGTTTTTAATAAAAACAAATATTAAAAATATAAGCAGAAATGTTATTATTGTCGTAGTTTGTTTGTTATCATCGTGTGTGACGGCCGCAGCTTTACAGCTCTTATTGTGCTTTTGATTAAAATCGACAAAATATGGCACCTAGGTAGACGTACCATATTTTTACGACGTATGTGGTGTAATAGTTCAGAGTGTGCTATTACACCAAGGATTCTGGGTTCGATCCCCATGCAATTAGTGTGTATGAAAATGTTTATATATGAATAGTTGTTTTTATGTATGGATTTAATATATTGTTTTAAAGAGTATATATAATTAGTATACAGTAAGCTCATTACTTAAATAATAGTATGTGAATGTATGTGGACATTTATTGTAATATATATTTTTTCTCGAAGTGTTTTGAGAAACCATGATACTTGTCCTGGACTTTAATGATTACCTACGCATTCATTTGAAGAATAAATTGATAAATATATAAACACCAACTTCAATCCACCACTGGATTGAGGACTGGATTTGTACCTAATGTTTGTGCTATTATTGTACGTTTATTATTTTTCCACCGACTTGGGGGGGAGCAACATAAGGTCGTCCCCGTAGATAGGAGCCGCTGGTCGTGGCGCGTGTACGACATAGATAAACAGCTCAATAAACATTAGTAGTAATGTTTAATGCGTTGTTGCACAAGTGATCGCGATCGCGCGACGAATGCGCGACATTTATTTACCAGCACCTATGTACTTGTACAATCTAAACTTAAATTCAATTTATCGCTGCGACCCGCAATAGCTAGGTGCTACGTAACGCCGTTATGTTAATCACTTAGTCATAGTTTGTTTTGATAAATAATATTTGGTTTTGAAAGGCGCGCCCGCGTTCGCGTTTCGCGCACTTGGTGCGCTCGTATGGCGCGGTAACGAGCTCACGGACCTTCAGGCATTATGTTTGGTGTTATAGGGGCTCGACGTGTTTAGTTTCTAATCACATGCTTATGCACCTGCATGCAGTCTTTACATGAATGTATTATTAGAACAGTTTTTGTTAGGTAAATGTAAATGTGGGAGAGTCCGCGGACCGGAGTGATATGAGGGCCTCACATTTATGGACACTTGTAACTCCTTCGGAGTAACGTGTTTCCATCTCTCTCTCTTCACCCTATCGTAGTCCACTGCTGGACATAGGTCTCCCCCATTTTGCGCCAGACATCCCAGTCCTCCGTGTTTCCATTCGTGGCGACAAATCTTACTGTCATGTGAATCGTCTACCCGTCTGCCTAACCATAAAAAATATAAAAATCTACCTCTTTTTTTGACGAACCATCTGGTGTAATGGTAGAGAAGTCGGCTATTACACCAAGGGTTCCGGGTTCGATCCCCGGGCAGTACAAACACTTGTGAGCATGAACAGGTATTTTTGTATTGGTGGTTTATATGTATATAAGTAGTATATTTGTATGTTTATCCGTTGTTTAGTATCCATATTACAGGCGAATGCTTAGATTGGGGCTAGATGTCGCTGTGTGAATGTCAGTGGATATTTATTTATTTGTTTTAGAGAAGTTAGATTTGGTCGTCTAGGTGATGTAATAGTTGGTGTATGTTACGTATATGCTGTGTGCCGTGGTTGTTGTGTAAGTGGAGAGAGCGGCACGGCCAAGTTCACGTCCTCGGCGACGCGCTATAATTAGCGGCGACACCCACACCGACCCACCTCCCTTGCAAGACACTCACACTTGATGACAATTAATAAATATCAACCGTAGGGTCGGATGACCTGGTTAAGGTGGCGAGTAGCAGATGGATCTCTACTGCTAGGGATCGACCCGCATGGATACTTGTACTGTCCGGGGATCGAACCCGGAACCCTTGGTGTAATAGCCGATTTCTCTACCTTTACATCACATAGATTGAGACAGATTTGATTAGATTGAGACGACAATTGAGACGCTTTTATTGTTTCCTATAACTGAGTGCCTTGTTACAGTGAATAGTTAATTGTGCTGGGAATCGGTTTATGCATATTGATCATGATTGTAACTATACGTCAACATTAAAAAAAAAAATAGTTTATTTATATTGTGTTGGAAGGTAACACGCGCTTTGGCGACCTCCACGGACATGAGCGTTGATCGTTGTCTTTCATCTTTTGTCAAATATAATGTTTATTTTGTTAGTAGGTCGATAGCAAGGCCTTTATATATTCTTTAAAATGTTTCATACACCTGTTATTTTTATCGTTGTTGCAATAGAAGTCGTCTGTTATTGCACGAATACTATTATTACATAATTGCGGCGACATCGACGACACGCAGGGGACTGTCAAGTCCAAGGGTAAAGTCGAAGAATACTAGCGATATTATACGTAAAAAACTCGATAACGGGTGTTATGCATACTCAACGACGTTTAGTGCATATATTTACATACTAACTCCGTCAACGTGAGTAGGAAAAGTCGAGCTTGTCATCGTGGCCTTTAACTACGAATAGAGAATTTGTGCACGTTCTTCACCTACTTTATAAATTTTAGATCTTTGGCCTTCTTTTCTTTTTTTATATAATAAATCATACGGTTACATTTTGTTTTAGTACAATAATCCCATGCACTTTGCATACATATTGTCTTTCTCAAACATCGGCCATTGGTCGGGGATCTATTATATTGATGATGATGATAAACATACGTATGCACTTTTATGTAAATACATTAAAATAATACATAGAATACCAACACAAACAGACATGTTCATGCACACAAATGTTTGTACTGCCCGGGATCGAATTTACTGTAACAGCTGGCGTTTCAAACATTACACAACATTGGGGGAATGCTGCCCTAATAGTCAATACTCTAAAATGGTCGTTTGAATTCCAGGAAGCTGATAGTGTGCCACTACAAGAAGGGCACGGAGATATGCAACTACAGTTATAGCAACACGATCCTGGCCGTGAAGCTGAACCGCTCGGTGAGTGCCGGGAGCAATGTCGCGCGCCCCACACATTGCCAACTAATGTTACGTCACCGAAGGTTACACTAGTTACACTTTGTGTTCACTCGGCACTAATTAACACTACACACAAATGGAAAATACTTGGGGTCAACATAATCGTCCAGAATATTGTAAATTACGGATATATGATGCCAAAAATGTGTATTTTATTAAAATGAAAGAGTAAGCAATCAAGTGGCCGAGTACCATGATGGTAAATGACAACAACCTGCCTTTAATACACATGTTTTCCAAAAAAAAGGTGACAGTGCTATTGGTATTTGTGTTTTAAAGATGTCAGGTCACAGTACATATCTCGTATTTACCTGCATATATCAGCCTCTAGCTCAAATCACATATATACCAAAGTAATAACTGTTATGGCGGAATAAATAGTGAGATAAGGATACCCAAGTGAATTTAAAAGTTTGCTTTTTATTATTTATTTTGTATTGTTTTTATGTAGTCCGTTATCATTTCGATAAGATTATGCCATCACGCAATTATATTTAAATAATCTGAGATAATCAGTAAAGTTCTTTTATAGATCTTAGTTTAGCTTAGTCTTAAACAAATTCACAGACGGACCTAGTAGAAAAATAATAGATAATAATCCCTCAGGGTGATTAATATGCATGTAATGTACGCCGCCCTGACTGATTCGGCGACGGGTTTCCTATATTGATGTAGTTAGCTTTCACTAAGTGATTTCGTTATTATTATGCGACATGTTTATCCTTGTTAATGTAACCACACACTCTCATACTGTATATCGAGCGGCAACACTATTCGCGAATGCTCATTACAACCAATAAATAAATCGGCTGACTCAAAATCAAAATATTTTTATTCAATTTAAACCTTTGTAGAACTCTTATGAAGGTTAAATGAAGCTACCACTGGTTGGGACTGTAGTTATACACTAAGGAGAATCCAGCAAAGAACTCATTATTTAAGTAAAAATAATAATTAAAAAAAAATTAAACAATAATAAGTTTTAAAAAATATATATTTTTTTAATTTGTTTTGCACAGCATAATATAATTTGTGATATGTATAATATGTGTATGTGTGTGATGTGTGCAGCGTCTGATCGTGTGCCTGGAGGAGTCGCTGCACATCCACAACATCCGCGACATGAAGATCCTGCACACGATCCGCGACACGCCGCCCAACCCCCGCGGCCTGTGCGCCCTCTCCCCGTGCGTGGACCGCTGCTACGTGGCCTACCCCGGCTCCAGCGCCGTCGGCGAGGTGCAGATCTTCGACGCCGTGCACCTGGTCAGTACCCCTGTCCACTGGCTCCGGCCTGCGGGACCGCTGCTACGTGGCCTACCCCGGCTCCAGCGCCGTCGGCGAGGTGCAGATCTTCGACGCCGTGCACCTGGTCAGTACCCCTGTCCACTGGCTCCGGCCTGCGGGACCGCTGCTACGTGGCCTACCCCGGCTCCAGCGCCGTCGGCGAGGTGCAGATCTTCGACGCCGTGCACCTGGTCAGTACCCCTGTCCACTGGCTCCGGCCTGCGGGACCGCTGCTACGTGGCCTACCCGGCTCCAGCGCCGTCGGCGAGGTGCAGATCTTCGACGCCGTGCACCTGGTCAGTACCCTGTCCACTGGCTCCGCCTGCGGACCGCTGCTACGTGGCCTACCCCGGCTCCAGCGCCGTCGGCGAGGTGCAGATCTTCGACGCCGTGCACCTGGTCAGTACCCCTGTCCACTGGCTCCGGCCTGCGGGACCGCTGCTACGTGGCCTACCGGCTCCAGCGCCGTCGGCGAGGTGCAGATCTTCGACGCCGTGCACCTGGTCAGTACCCCTGTCCACTGGCTCCGGCCTGCGGGACGCTGCTACGTGGCCTACCCCGGCTCCAGCGCCGTCGGCGAGGTGCAGATCTTCGACGCCGTGCACCTGGTCAGTACCCCTGTCCACTGGCTCCGGCCTGCGGGACCGCTGCTACGTGGCCTACCCCGGCTCCAGCGCCGTCGGCGAGGTGCAGATCTTCGACGCCCGTGCACCTGGTCAGTACCCCTGTCCACTGGCTCCGGCCTGCGGGACCGCTGCTACGTGGCCTACCCCGGCTCCAGCGCCGTCGGCGAGGTGCAGATCTTCGACGCCGTGCACCTGGTCAGTACCCCTGTCCACTGGCTCCGGCCTGCGGGACCGCTGCTACTCTGGACAGTAACTCACGGAGCTGATAAAACGGGTGGTAAATACCAGAAATACTGTGTGTTTGGATTCAAGTGTATCCTTCGTTGGACGTCTTGTTATTTATAAATTCAATCTTTTTAAAACAGTTGATAGCGTTTCGTGCTTATCAAAGAAAGGTAGGGAGATATTTTGAAAATTTGGCATAATTTTAATATATTTAGTTTTATTTATTTTGGTGTTGCAAGGTATTCATATCGAATTGATCAAATTGGATACGATTTTATCAGGTTTTGATTGATTGAAAACTATTTCAATTCAAATTTATATTGCATCATTAGAGTTGAAAATCAATGAATTTTTTGAGTATGTGAGGCGTGATCAAAAGTGAAGTAGTATCATTGCGTGCATGACGTACCCAGACATATGAGAGGGATATGCAAAGTTAGTGACACTCATCTTAAATTCATCAATAAAAATAATTTTCACTTTTGCCAAATTCAGTGCTGTTGACGACAGCTGATCGTCCATGGTGTAAAATGGTCGAATTAGTGGGAATAATGTAATATGTAAGTGATTTTCCGTATTGTGTGGACGCACAGGGTGTGCACTGCACATTAGTATATATGCAGTGTAGGCCACTGATAGCGTGTAGAGGGCACATGTTAGTATGCGTGGTGTGTCGCGTGTGTGCAGAACGCGAAGTGCGTGATCGCGGCGCACGAGTCGGCGCTGGCGGCGCTGGCGTGGTCGGCGTGCGGGCGGCGGCTGGCCACGGCGTCGGAGCGCGGCACCGTGCTGCGCGTGTTCTCGGTGCCGGAGCGCCAGCGCCTGCACGAGTTCCGGCGCGGCGTCAAGCGCTGCGTCGCCATCGCCGCGCTCGCTTCAGCGCCTGCGCCACCTACTCGCCGCCGCCTCCAACACCGAGACGTGCACGTCTTCCGTCTGCAGGTACACCACCACACCACCACACCACCACACGTCATTGCCACCGGTAAACAACAAAGCGTTCAAGATTACGTACGCGAACTTTGAATAGTTTTCAATAATGTCCAACCCAACTAGAAACATCGCACAAAATAATATTTCCTCCAGGAATCGAATCTACGACCTCCAGATCACGCAGCTGAACGCTGTACCCAGTAAACCACAAAAGCAGTTATGTGGTAATATAAAAATACTCAAATGCAGATTATTTGTCTTACATCTATAAATGCCTAGTAACTTATACAGCAATGCAAATGATATACAGGATGTTTGGCGCATGGAGTCTTTGCTAAATTGGCTTTTATTTTCTTTTACAATAAATTTAGAATTTGCCGCTTGTTATCAAATTTACACAGATTTCAGAGTTTGAAAATTCTTTATTTTTTTCCCGATAGGAATCATATCTAGTTAACATTGATTTATAATAAGTAAAGATAACGAAATACAAGGGCAAGTCATCCTACGGTATTGTAACAACAAATAAAAAATTTAAAAGCATTAATTTGGGTATTTATAGAAAATAATAAAAAAGTCAACTCGACTACAGTAAAACTTCAAACATTGCGTCTACCGAGGAAAAGTAGCGTAAATCCCCCAGCCCCCCGAAAAGATCTTGTGGGTCCATGTGGCAAACACCGTATGTATATGGGTGTACTGTCCGTGCAGGAGAGCAGCGGCGGCGGGGAGGAGGGCGGCGCCGGCGAGGCCGAGCCCGCGCCCGACGCCGCCGCCGGCTGGTACGGCTGGATCTCACAGGTAACGCACCACACCTCATTGTACCTCTCCACCCAGGGACCACTGCGGGTTGGACCACTTCACGCACAACCTTTGAATCTCCTCGCAGCCGTGAGCAGGTTGTTTCCTTCATAGTGTTGGATTACGTACTTATGCTTTCGAGAATTCGATAACACATTGTACGAGGCGGGATTTGAAACTGCGTCCTACCTGTTGGAAGGCAAAAGTCCACACCATTGAGCCACCGATGCTCTTTTATTGCATATATTTTATGTATCATTTTAAAATCTTTATATGAATATATATAAATAAAATACCTCGATACGTTAAATCGAATGATAGTTGTAATTAATAATCGATATGTATTTGGATAGAATCGGTTGACGTGTGCGCTTCATAATTTTGAATTATTTCAAACTGTCAAAAAGAAAATTAACGAATGAATAGTCCAATTGTCACCATCTTTAATCAGCGCAAAATTCCCCCTGAATGTTATGTGCGCGTTGGCGGCTAGAGCCCCGTCCGCTTCTGGAAAGGATGAACCACGGAAAGATGAGGTTGGCTTTGCTCCTTGATTCGTATGCTGGTACCACTTTTCCGTAATAAATAATAATAAATTGTTAAATATACTGGATGATTTTTTATTCTGTCAGGAAAAATATATCACATACTTGTCAAGTATAAAAGATAGGTTACATATTTTTAGCACGCGCGAGTCATCGCAGTTAAATTTTTTTGCAGTTTAATTTTTTTATTGTTTTATTTTGTGGGATATTCCTTATTTTAAAATTTTATTATTCTTTGTTAACTATTTACATGAGTAATTTGATAACCAACATCTATGGGTTTTGTGGTAAAAAAGTCATTTGGCATATGGTTAATTTTGAGGTACTTGTATATCTGTTTTTACGATGGCTTTTTATTAAAACGGGTTTCTCGTTTCAATAATAAATCAATGCAGAATATTGTCTTTTGAGATTGAGTTTATTGACTTTTGTCATTTGTAAAGTGGAAACAAAATTAACGTATTATAGTTATTTTTCATATGTTTTTTTTTAAGAAAATAATGTGCTGCAATTATTAAGAAGTACAATCTCACGCAAGAATTGTCTGCGGCAATAGTCGCGTCAATTGGGCAGAATTTACATTTTTAAGTGTCGCTCGTTACATGTCATGTTACATTGTAGTATGCTTGTGCTTTTTATTTTGTACCCTTTTAATGTCTTTTATAAGTTGTCATAAATAAGTGAACGTATTTGTCGTGCGGCTCGGACGTTTATCGGTAGATACTTCTTCGTGATTGTGCATCTTAGTTAGTTAATTGTTTACGTAAGGGTGAAGTGTTTGGTCATACGTGTTAGGGGTGTATGCGGGGCTCGCTGCGCTCGTGATAATATTGGATAAGGTTGGAGTGCATACGGCGAGTGAGTGGGTGTCCCCTGTGTGTGCAGGCGGTGTGTGCGGGCGCGGCGTACCTGCCGGCGCCGGTGGCGGGCCGCTGGCGCCGGGCCGCGCCTTCGCCGCCGCGCGCCTGCCCGCGCCGCCGCGCCGCGCCGCCATCGCGCTCACCGGGTACCTATGTCTTTCCAATCTCAAAAATATGCTTTTTGATTTATGTATTCGCCTCATATATAGAGGTTGTATTTTAAATACAAATAAATTCTTATTTTATCTTTTGACCGCTACAATGTCTTAAAATAAAAAAAAACAATCAATAGATTTTTTTAGATATGTAAAGAAGAATGTGAAGGTGGACGATTGTGCTGTGTATAATGTGTAGTGTGTTGAGTGTAGTACGGGTGGAAGCGCGCGGCTGGTGGTGGCGTGCGGGTCGGGCGTGGTGTACGTGTACGCGCTGGACGCGGCCGGCGGCGGCGAGTGCGCGCTGCTGCGGACGCACGCGCTGCTGCCGCCCGCCCACGCGCCGCCCGCCCACCACGCCGCCCACCACGCAGGTAACACCCACCACCCACCACGCACACGCCACGCCACTACCCACCGCACACACACACACTGGATAAGCTTATGATGTTTCGTGAAGAATTACGACCTTTACATATTCCATCTGTATAATATATAAATTATTTTAAAGAACAACTTGGAATTGATTTAATACATCGATATATAGGAACTATAGTAAATAATCTTATCTCTTTAATTCATTTACAAAATCACCTTGTGTCAAATCGATATAAATTAATTATTAATATTTGCATACTTATGACACACAGAATGTAGTAATGCTGTCTAATTTAAATTAGTTTACTTTAATGCTAACAGATGGCGCTAGGTGTACTTTGCATCGCGCTAGCATTTGTGTTTTAAGAAATGTACATATACTTTCAACATTGTTGTAATAAATGAGTACGGTTACACACAAAACAGTTTTAATTATACAAATGCAATCAAAACCTATATTCTGTACAAATAAAGAATCTATTCTATTAAATGAGTATGCTTGTGATTGCACTAGTGTTATTGTGCTTTACTCTTCCACTTAAACTTAACTTAGACGTTTATATTACACAATTAATCCTGATCAATTAGACAACAGCAACTGTCTTACTGAAAAGGTGATTAATAAATTGAATTTAGAACATACAAATATGTATTGTGTAACACGGGTCGAGCGGGTGAACTTGTTGCTGGAATGACCAACAGACCGCCATGTTTCACCTACTATGGTCCACGCTACATGCGAAAATATATTTACATAGAACTGTTATTTTTATAAATTAAATATTAAAATTCACTGTGACGCTTCATAATAACCATCTTTATCTAAACCATACTTGCTTTTTAATTTGTATTTATTTAAAACAATTGCTATTGTCACCTATTTTAACAACCATGAAACACCTTTGCAGCATCTCATTACGTAAGAAGCACCGATTATCGCACATTCGGTATTAACTTACCGAAAATCATACTTTTCTATTTATATCTTGTTGATCATAAAATCATTAGAAACATGATGTTATTGGCTTTATTTACATTGCAATGGTATCTACAATCAAACAGTGACGTAATAAGTGTCGTGGCTAGACGGGTGGCGTGTAACCGATCATGTTTAACTAATGTTTGTCGTAATTCGTTCATGACTGTGACGCATGCGTCCCTGCGAAGGCCGCACAGACTCCCCCACCCCCACCCCCTCACCCACACCCCTACCGCCTCCTCATTATTAATACCATTATTTAATAGTTGTTTTAAATGAATTTACTTGATAAAGTTGTAATACAAGCGCCCGCGCCCTCCGCTCTCTCGCTACACTCTAGTATTCTATAGGACTTACACCTAAAAAGTTAATTTGTGTATACATTTATGTATATGGCATTATTTATTACACAATAGTTTCTATTTTATAATTATATGTTCATGTAAAAGTACTAGAAAGTCAACACTTATATATTAAAATGACCCAATTAGATTTAGTATATAGCAAATCAAGATGTATCTATCCCTGCCCGTTACAAAATATTTATATAAGTATTTAATATGAAAGCTTGTTGTATGTCCCATAATCTCCTAAATAGTATTAATCGTGGTTACATCAAGCACTCGCGTTAAGGATCTTAGTCAAATCATAAGTAAATTAAGATTAAGAGAAATGTAAATAAAATTGCGTAGGTATTGTCCAAGGTTTCTTTTAGGAGCAATCTTACGACTCAAATAAACGTAGTTGAAAAAAAGGAGCTTGGAATAGCTTAACGAAATCCTAAATTTAATAATATGTTTGTTTAGATCTTGTGTCGTGTAAATTAATAAAAATATTAAAAAGTTGAAATTATGACTTCAAATTTACAAAAAAAATTGTGTGCCTAATATACAGCCGTATTGGCAAAAGATTCATCGCGACGATTAGTATTTTGCGAATACACCATCGTTAATCCAGGGAAGGGGTACTAGGTCGTTGTCGTTCAACAGGAATGGGAGACGTGTCATCCGTCATGTCGGGTGACGGGCGCAGGCCAGTGTTCACGGACTATATAACTACTAAAAAATTAAATGATCAATATCTTTGAAACTACTGAAAGTTTCTGCGTCACAAATTCAGGATATCATTTTCGTCTCCTTCACTAAAATTTGAGTGTATTTCGGAGGCCGTAGACCACTATTGAATTTGGAGTTTCTGCACATTAGTTTTTGATCGATTTCTCGTAAACCATTACATGTAACGCCGTGAATCAAACGTTATTAGCGTCATAAATTCCGTCACTAAATCTTAGTAAAGGAACCATATTCGAAAACGCTCCCGTGCCACTGCCAGCTGACTGGACACAGATTTTTGCATTTTTCTACCAAACCGCAGTACGTACCACCAAACTTTTAGCTCCATGCTTGTCACAAATTTATGTGACGCACGTTGATATGCAAAAAGTTATCAAAATCAGTTCCGTTCACAAGATTGAGAGGCCAGCGGAAAGTGCGATTTCAAGGTGTCCGGACACGTTCTCGATCGATTAAATTATCTAAGGTTCTGTAGCGTCACAAATATGTCTGAAATAAGCGTGTTTGGCCGTCACATAAAATGCTCTATCGACCTACAAAAATTCATCCTAATTTGAAGATTTGTCCAGACAGCCTGAGCTACATTTTTTATTGCACGTGACCAAAAAGTGATCGGTTACCTTGAACACTGGTCTGTGATGGAGCCAGTTTGTCGTATGGTCGAGGGTAGGGCGAGTAGCGTGTATGCGTAATGAGTGTAGCGAGCGGGCGTGTACCGCGAGAGTGCGTGCTGACGGTGCGGTTGTGCAGCGGCGGGCGGGCACAGTTACGCGGGCGCGCTGCGCGGGCACGGACTGCGCGCGCTCACAGGTACCCACACCGCTCACCCCGCCACACCGCCACACCGCGCCCACATACACACCCACAACATTACACTGCCCATTCGGGATTCTCTGCGAATACTTGGCCTGAGAGCCACTTGGCCGGTCAAACTTGATGTTATGAAGTGATCGGGACGGGTCCACGCTCGCCTCATGGACAGTGACACGTCCGACTGTACTGTTATGCGCTGTACCAGTATTGAAGAAAAATAATCATTGTATAAAGTAATTATTTTTCGTCAACACCGCCCTTCGCCCGTCTTTCGAGACGACGGATGTTAGGTCTCATATACCCGGTAATTCCACTAGCTGCAATGCCCTCATCCAGGAATACAAAAGTGCATATATCTTGCACTGCGGTGGTGCCTACCTAGACGACTCAGTATAAAATCTACTACCTAGTAAAGACACAACACAACACAACCAATGTCGAAAATTCCATCCGAAAGCAAAAGAAACTTTCTAGCAACAAATTCAATTACACGAAAAATATTTAATGTAATAAGTTACTAGGTGCTAGACTCAATCCTAAGTCGTCTAAGTAAGTTCCATCGCATTGTCAGATATCGTCGCATGTAATACGAGATTTTTGTTTTTCAAGATTGCAATGTAGCTAGTTAAATTACCAGGTACACGAGACGTGACAAAGAGATAAGCACAGGGCGGCATTGATAAATAATATTAAATACCAGTTTTTGATCTCCATCAAAGCTGTTATGGACAGGCACTTACCATCAGGTGAACATCCTGGTCGTCCTGTACACTTCATACAATAAAATCAAGTATTAGTTAATGATTTATGAAATATAGTGTAATGTGTGTTGTCGTGTGTGTAGGGCGTTTGGCCCGCGGCCCGCGACGGGTTTCTCGCTCGCGGGCGCCACTCGTCTGGACTTGCGTTTCACACAAAATGTTTTATTATAATTTATACTTTATATGACGACATTAAATCGCTTTCACGGCGATCGACGACACTTTATGTCGACGAATTTCGATGTTGGTTATTTATTTTGAAAGAATTCTTTTTATATTTGATTTGTTATTTTTATTTTTTTATAATGTGTACTTAGTTTTCTTTTTGTTTAAAGTAGATAACTAAATGAATGTTATTGAAAGGTATACATAGTGGTTATATTGTATAATAAGTACAGAATATTGATATTTTATGAGTAGTATTTAATTGTTTATCAGAATTTGAAACAAGATGGTGGGTTCGACTCCTGCCGAATGATCAATGTTGGAGAGAGGCCGAGTCCAGCAGGGAATGGAGATTTAAATGAGGGAATTTACTGTCCCGTAGTGGTTTGAGCGTTGGTTTAGATCGCTGTGTGATCGAGGATCGTGGTTCGAATCCCACAATAATAGTTTTGTGTGATTGTTAGGGTGTGCATTGCTGGATGACCTGATTGTTGTAAGGGCATGTTAAGTCATGAGGCTTATATTTTGATATAATAGTCTATATAACCTATGAATTTGCATCGGTCCACGTAGTGAGCTACGCTTTGTGTCCCCACGTTATATGTGGGAAGGTCTGTTCGCAGCGTGATCGAAATGTTGATGACTCATGATCATCATTACAGTCTAAAACGTCCACTGCTGAACGAATATCACATCTGATGATATCCACACGGACCGATGGCTATAGCTATATGCAGCCTGCAAGCCTCCATCATTTCTGCCGTCCAATATTGTGTGTGGCCGGGCGGTCGTTGTGTCCACTCGGCCCGGCGGCATGTGTCCCGAGCGCGCGTGTGCGTGTGTGTGTGCGCGTGTGTCAGCGGTGTGTGCGTGTGCGTGTCGGCAGAGAGCGAGCGCGCGCGCGCGCCCTGGCGGCGGCGGCGGAGGCGGAGCCGCGCGCGCCGCCTTCGACCTGCGCGACCACACACTTCCCGCCCATGCGCGCCCCCACCACCGCCAACACCAACACCGCCACCGCCAACGACCCGACGCGACCACGCCGACGACCACTAGGCGCACGCACACGACCACAGCGCGACACTACTACTTAACACGAGAACACCGGTCGCGCTCTACTGCTTATAGGGTTGCCACACAGGTTTTTTTTAATAAAATAGTAGTTTTTTCAATGGCAATTATTAATAGTACAATCGAAAATAGGAAAAAATCAAAACAAAAATGTATAATTAACAATATAAAATGTAATACAAAAATGGTACACATTATTTTAAGTCATTTGTATTTGTTCTTGTCGCAACATGTGCTATTTATAGTGGAATAAGACTAACAATCATATCACTGTTGTAATAATAAAATTAAATGATTTTATTAATTTATAAGTGCTTCCTTTTATTCCTTCATTTTCTTTTTTTCTAAAAAAAAAAACGATAATATGTATACTACTTCTTGTAGTTACTATGTTATTTTCTAATATCATATAAGTAGATGGTACAATATGCAAAAATATAGAACAGGTGCCCTAACCCAGAGAACGGAAGAATTGAATTTTGACAATGTAATAAAAAATTAATTGTAAATATTAGTGATAATTAAGATTCCATTGGTGTCTTTTAAGTTTGTGGTGCGGCTTCCTCTCCCACGTCTCCATTCTGAGCTGCTATTCCAATGTATTTTAATATGAATTGTGTGCACCGCTTCCGATATATCGTGTCCGGCGGCAGATGCAAACTTGAAAGACACGCTGCTGGACGTTGTACATATTGTGAGGCGCGGCCACGGCGAACCCCTGGCTCCGTGCCCGTATTATTGTATTTTTTATATTAGGAGCGACTTGCACCAAAAAAATGAATCTAGTTTGTGTGAGATAAAATTAACGTACATTTTGTCAATAATAAATCACCATTCAACCGGGCCCGGCACCATCCTGCCGGAACCAGCGTAATTTGAATCATACGATTCGAATCCCCTAATGACAGAGGCTAGTCCAGCAGAGGACTGTACAGTTATAACGACATGACTACACTTTGTTATCGTGAAAATAAAAAGTTGTGTATTTTTTTCAATTGATTATATATGTAATTATCTAAATAATGCGTAGCCGATTACTGAGGCGAATTACACGTGATTTAGATAGAAGTCGAATTAATATGACGAATGTATCGGTGCGGCGGCCGCCCGTGCCGGACTGCGCGGCCCGTGACCGTGCTACTGGACACTCTCCAGCACGCTCACACCTCTCGCTGTACTGATTTGGTATATAAAGAAAATTTAAACAGTATATTAAGCATTAACTACGCCTAGCTATGTTTGTGACCACCCGTGGGTGGTCCGCCCAGTGGAACCGCCTCAAGTGGGGGTGAAGGCGCGGCGGCCGCGCCGATTGTGCTGCTAGATACAAATTGTATATAATAATTATAAATAAATTTTTTACAAAATGATTTTATTGTTTCCTTTTTTAACGAACCCTTGTGTATAGGTAGTCAACTTATTTATAGAGTAGGTGTCTGGGAAAGGCTGGTAACGATAATCATGAATTTGAGCAATTTACAAGGACCAAGTCCAATTCATGTATAATCATGAATATCATCCATAAAGAAATTTATGTTATCCTGCATCATTTAAGATTATCATGTATAGAAATATTTGAGTAGTAGGTATATGTGCGGGATGGGATGGTATTTATCCCTGCACGGCACCCGCCCGCCAAGACATGACTTAATTCGCTGTAAGAGTGGACTGTATGACTCTTATTCTGTCGTATCGAAACAATTGACGGCGAGTGCTTGCCGGTGTGGTCCAACGGTAGATGCGGTGGTAGTACTGGTGGCGTCGCAACGCCACGTGCAGTAACGCTGGTCGGGTCGAGGGTCGTTGGTAAGGAAACAGCAATTATTCTTCATAAAACTTGCAGGGGCTTGGTTCGCAGTTGGGCTCTTCTATTCTTCCGTAATCGCGTATTCTCTTCGCCGAATGCATGATTTTCCAGAAATGTGCCCGTTTTTATACTTTTTCCGCGAGCCCGCGTGCTCCCCGCGTCCCGCGCATTCCCCTTCATTTTATTGACAAATATTTCCATTTTCCACTGTGATACAAGTTATATCTAACTATAAACTGTTTACATTAACAATATTTAGTACTTAATCTATACGTATTTATAATTACAATTCCAATTAGTGTTGATTAATCTACTTAAATTCTAATTAGAAAATATGTTTGAGAGAAGATAGCAACGTGGCGTCACTCCCCGTCCTCTCACACAGTTAGAGGGAGGCGGCACCTGCGTCTCTCTCCGTCCCTCTCGCACACTATAAATATAGCGGGACTCTAGCTTTTCCTCTTAGTTCACTATGCGCTAATTGCGCGGCAACCTGATGTACACCTATTTCCTATGAATTATTATACTTTATCTACTATTATTACTATTTAGGTGTACACAGGGTAAATGAAAGACGTTACAAGATGATTATTTATTAACTAAACTGTTTCCTACCTATAAATCTTACGTATTTAAAACTTTCTATCTGCTATTTATCACAACTATAATCTAAATTATTCAATCTTAATTACTATTCTCTATAACTATATCTCTTATATTTACTATCTTATTATTTATACAATATTCAAATCCTCTTAACTATATATTCCTAACTGTTAATTATATTGCTATCTATTTATGTATTTCACATATCTATGTATCTATATTTCTGTGACGGTCGTCCCGAACATTCTCCCGCCGTGCGTCGACCGCCGCGTCGACGCATAAACCCGTAGCTGGAGGGACGTCCGGCGCCGTAGGCAGCACGACGAGCTTCTTCACCGGTCGCCGCAGCACTCCCCCTCTGGTGCGGACGTCTGCTGTTCTCACCACGCCGTCTGGTCCCGGGAACACTGCCGTGATGACCCCGCGAGGCCAGGTGTTGCGTGGTAGAGTGTTGTCCACGATGAGGACGACGTCGCCGATGGAGAGTGGGCACCCTTTGCCCTCCGGTGCTCGACGGTGCTGTAGGATGGGTAGGTACTCCTGCACCCATCGCTGCCAGAAGATGTCTGCCAGCCGCTGTGATGCCCGCCAGTGAGTGCGGCCGATGAGGTCTTGGTCTTCGAATCTTCCACCCGGTGGCTCGATGGCTGGCCCGTGGAGAAGAAAGTGGTTCGGTGTGAGGGCTTCTGGATCAGCTGGGTCAGCCGATACGTGGGTGAGAGGTCTGTTGTTGACTGTAAACTCCACCTCGGCGAGCAAGGTGGTGAGGACCTCTTCACTGGGACTTCGCTCTTGCAGTACTGCCCTCAACGCCGTCTTCACGCTGCGCACGAGCCGCTCCCATGCGCCCCCCATGAATGGAGCGCCCGGTGGGATGAAGCGCCAATTGATCTTCCTCTTCGCTGCCTCTTCTTGTGTCGCCTGGTACGCGGCGATGCGGACCTCCCGCTCCGCGCCGTGGAGATTGGTCCCGTTGTCGGACCACAGCTCTGCAGGGCACCCTCGGCGCGCTATCATGCGCCTGAGGGCCATGACCGCGGAGTCGGTCGTCAGGGAGGCGGCCACCTCCAGGTGTACCGCGCGTGTCGTCAGACATGTGAACAGCGCCACATATCTTTTCTGCTGTGTTCGCCCCACGGTGATGTTGAGTGGCCCGAAGTAGTCCAGGCCCGTGAAGGTGAAGGGGCGCTGATGATGCGCCAGTCGACACGCCGGTAGGTCGCCCGTTGGTGGTTCAGGCGGCACATTCTTCCTTATTCTGCACGGCAGACATCTGTAAACTAATTTTCTGGTAATAGTACGCAATCTTATTACCCATACCTCGTCCTACACTCGTTGATGGTCGCCTCGACGCCCGCGTGATGCAATTTCCGGTGCACGTAGTCTATGTATAATTGCCCGATGCGATGATCGCCATCCAATATGGCAGGGCTCTTCGTATGTGCTGCTATGTCGCGGGCGGCATCTATTCTTGTCTTCACACGGAGGACGCCATCTTCTATTTGTACTGCTATGGAGCGTAGGCGAGTATTTTTCCCTAACGGCGCGCCCTTTTTCACTATTTGCATTTCTTCACTGAACGCGTCCGTTTGACATCTTTTGACGACTAACTCTTCCGCCTTTACTATATAGTCAGCCGTCAACAC
Source organism: Leucinodes orbonalis (assembly GCA_019425675.1). Classification (NCBI taxonomy): domain Eukaryota; kingdom Metazoa; phylum Arthropoda; class Insecta; order Lepidoptera; family Crambidae; genus Leucinodes; species Leucinodes orbonalis. The sequence goes on along the minus strand of PQWD01000286.1, from coordinate 8,738 downwards.
TATGTATTTTCTATTTTCCACACTCTTCTTTGTTGGAGGACGTCCCACACCTTTCTTTTTCTTCTGCACGCGTGTCCATTCTGGATCACTGCACTTATTCTTCTTTGTGCGTGCATACTGCACCGTTGCACGTCGCTTTCTGCACAAATCTATAAACTGTAACACTCGGGCTGTTGCGCGTACTAAAATTTCCCATTTCGATACCCTTTCTGGGTCAGGCACTACACTGTTTGTCTCACTGTTTTTCATTGTCACTGTATGCACGCGCTCTTCACCAGTAGACGTCTCACAGGTCACTATGTCACTCGCTGGGTCCTCCAGTTCGCGATCCAACTTCTTTTCTATATTGTACAGCCTCTTCACTGTATTGCTGTAATTATTCGGCATCTGTGTATTGGCATCCTTCCATAATAAGGGCGCTACGTACCTGCCCTCTTCATTAACTGTAACTTTCTCTTCTAGTAGTTTCAACGCACGGCTATCTGGATCGCTGGCGGGCTGCTTGGGCGTGATGACGAGAGACTCCAATGCGAAGTATTGCTTCAACTGCTCGTCCATGCTGCTATCTTCCTGCTGCGTCAGGAAATTTACTCGTTGCGTCCGTCCCAGCGAACGAGTATGAGCGCCGTGCAGTGCCCATCCGAGCGGAGTGCGAGATGCGATGGGCTGGTCTGGTCTTCCACGTCGTACGGCTGACACCAGGAGCAAATGCCAATTGTCTTGGCCTATCAACACTTGCGGCTTTACCTTATTGTACTTCAATTTGTCCTGTATGTCCCGTAGATGACGACAACCCCGTATATCGCGTTCGGAGACGGCTTGTGGTGACAGTTTCATGTCTTCTATGGTGCGCGCGATGACCTGGTGATCCTTTCCCCCGCCTTGGAGTGTGAGCGACACCCGCTGGGACCGCCTAGACTTCACCTGGTGGTCGCCAATCGCCTCGATGTGAAGCGGTTCGTTCGGCCCGGTAACGCCAATCTTCTTCGTAACAGCTGCGTCTATGAGCGTTACCGTCGAACCGTCGTCCAGCAGTGCGTAGGTGTCGACCCCTCCCGCCGGTCCAGAAATGTAACCGGCACCATCTTCAAAAGATTGTACGCCGCGCGATGTCCACGTCGACGCAACCGTCTCGCTCTTGCACATATCGCCTGTCTCGTTCTTGCTTCGTTCATTCACTTTTGCGTAATTATTACGCCGTTCACTGTTGCTATTATTGTTGAAACTCTTACTTGTATGTAGTAGCTGATGATGCCAATACTGACAGCCGTTGATATCACATCTCCTCCTCTTGCAGAAATGTGTTCTATTCCTATAGCGCAAACACCCATAACATAGCCTCTTCTGTTTGGCTATGTCCCATCGCTCGTTCTCGGTGGCGCTTCTAAACTGTTTGCAATGTACCACGGCGTGCCCCTCTTGATCGCAACACACACATCTATTTCTATTTCTATTGTTGTCCACTGTTACGAAAGCCTTCTGCCTTTTCGTACTTACTTGTGTGTGGTGTTCGTATGTAGGCACTATCTCCGGCTGGGCGTATGGACCGCATCGCTCCGCTTCCCGGTCGAGGTATCTTGCGAGCTTGACGAGATCCGGTACATCTTCTTTCTCCATCTCCGCCACGTAGTCGTACCATCTGTACCGCAACGTGGGAGTCAGCTTCTCGATCGTCGTCTTCGTTACCTCCGGGTTGTACAGGTAGTGGGTGCGCCCGAGTGCCCGTAGAGTCGCCACCGAGTTGGCCACCCGGCTGGCGAACACGCATATGTCCTTGGGACTATCTGTGACCTTGGGCAGGGCACGTAGGCGTTCTATTCGGTGAGCGCTATGCTGTCTGGCCTCCCGAACCGTGACTCCAAACACTTGAATATGTCGTTGGTACTTGCACTGTATATAAGGTTCTCAACTGCTTCCTTTGCGCGTCCCCGCAGCGCGCGCCGTAATCTTGCTATGTTCTCCTGTTCGCTGAAGTGCGGAGACGCCTCACTGTAGGCCGCTTTGAATGCCAGCCATTCATGGTGTGAACCCCGAATACTGGTAATTCGGTGGTGTACCTCTGAGTTGCAGACGACGATCTCGCCGCCATTGCGATTGCGGACGCCAACTCAGATAATCTATACTATTACGTACCGCAACCGCTCCGTCATCCCGACGGACCTCCTGTGGTTGAGTCGCCGCGTTGTCAGCACTCCATCGTGGTGCATCATCCTCCATTCGTCGCGACGGCTCCTGTGGTGGCGCGCAATTGCGCCCTATGGCCGTTGTAGGCGGTTCGTACAGCGCTGCCGGTGGTTCTCTATGGCACGACACTCTTCAATGGAGGGTGCGTGCGGACGATCCGATATCGCCAATATATGTGGCTGCGTCTCATTCAGCCACGTTCCCACTCGTTGCGCTGTCTCCTGGGCAGACACCTGCGTGTCCACCTCACTGTGGTCGGTGTCCGACTCGGCTTCCAGGACGGCGATCTTGGCTGCGGCGTGCTCCACCTGCAGTCGCAGCAACTCCTCCCGAGCGCGGGCCAAACGTGCCACGCGCTCCGATCGCCTCGTCCGTGTCGACCGTGCTCTTGATGCATTCTGAGAACGTACCTTATTATCACCACACACGGCCCGTTCCGTGGTGGCGGCCCTTTGCTTCTGTTCAGTTGTGGTGCTCGCAGCAGCACCCGTCGCGGCGCCGGTCGCCGTCGTACCCGTCGCTGTAGTACCCGTTGTGTCGGTACCCGTTGTGGTGGTACCCGTCGTCTCGGTACCCGTCGTGGTGGTACCCGTCGTGTCGGTACCCGTCTTCGTCCGTTCGGACTCTTCGTCGGAGCTCCGCTTCGCTCCCGCCGGTAGACGACCGCTCGTCGACCGCGTTACTGGCATCTCGCTGGTGGTGAGCTACCGTTGGCCACGAGAATCCGGCTCGAAGGACCACAAATGTGCGGGATGTGATGGTGTTTATCCCTGCACGGCACCCGCCCGCCAAGACTATGACTTAATTCGCTGTAAGAGTGGACTGTATGACTCTTATTCTGTCGTATCGAAACAATTGACGGGCGAGTGCTTGCCGGTGTGGTCCAACGGTAGGATGCGGTGGTAGTACTGGTGGCGTCGCAACGCCACGTGCAGTAACGCTGGTCGGGTCGAGGGGTCGTTGGTAAGGAAACAGCAATTATTCTTCATAAAACTTGCAGGGGCTTGGTTCGCAGTTGGGCTCTTCTATTCTTCCGTAATCGCGTAGTTCTCTTCGCCGAATGCATGTTTTTCCAGAAATGTGCCCGTTTTTATACTTTTTCCGCGAGCCCGCGTGCTCCCCGCGTCCCGCGCATTCCCCTTCATTTTATTGACAAATATTTCCATTTTCCACTGTGATACAAGTTATATCTAACTATAAACTGTTTACATTAACAATATTTAGTACTTAATCTATACGTATTTATAATTACAATTCCAATTAGTGTTGATTAATCTACTTAAATTCTAATTAGAAAATATGTTTGGAGAGAGATAGCAACGTGGCGTCACTCCCCGTCCCTCTCACACAGGTTTAGAGGGAGGCGGCACGCTGCGTCTCTCTCCGTCCCTCTCGCACACTATAAATATAGCGGGACTTCTAGCTTGTCCTCTTAGTTCACTATGCGCTAATTGCGCGGCAACTCCTGATGTACACCTATTTCCTATGAATTATTATTACTTTATCTACTATTATTTACTATTTTAGGTGTACACAGGGTAAATGAAAGACGTTACAAGATGATTATTTATTAACTAAACTGTTTCCTACCTATAAATCTTACGTATTTAAAACTTTCTATCTGCTATTTATCACAACTATAATCTATAATTATTCAATCTTAATTACCTATTCTCTATACAAGCTATATTCTCTTATATTTACTATCTTATTATTTATACAATATTCAAATCCTCTTAACTATATATTCCTAACTGTTAATTATATTGCTATCTATTTATGTATTTCACATATCTATGTATCTATATTTCTGTGACGGTCGTCCCGAACAGTATATAAAATCACTTTAATGCATTTTAGCTATGAACTGTAAAAAAGTCGGTTCGTAGTATTGTTTAAATATTTTTTAACTAAAAACCATATGGTTAAGTTGATGAGATAAAGAGAATTAAAACTGTATCACTCCGCATTTGTAGCTCAAATAGACCGTTTTGAGGGTTAACCCATTCAGTACGAGCCGCGTTTTTTTAACCCTCACGCTGAGAACTTGCTGATTTTAAGCTGTTATAAATTTACTTAATAACGTCGGAAATAAGCGAGATCTAGTGTCATGATTCATTTCATTAAAATGGATTAGCAGCTCAAATGGCCTGCTGATATTTGAAATTAAAAAAGGCAATTCTTATCAGTCATGCCGAGCCCGCCTTGGGCGGGAAGACTGCTTTCAAAACAAACCTTTTGTATTGTTTGGACACCTAACAACTACAATTAAGTTTTTACATAACCTCCATTTCTTTAGTGTGGATTTTGTAAGCAAGAAGTAAAGTGGTATTGATTAGTGACAATAAAACTATCACACAGCCACAAATATCTCAGAAACTACACATACACGCTACAGTACAAGTAAATTGAACATATTGCAAGATACATGTCAAAATCTGCAGCTTCATGCCGAAAACTCCAATGGGCGAGCAAGGATACTTAATCGAGGTGCCGGGACCGCCGATGGGCGGGCTGCATATTACACTATGGCGTCAGCATTGAATGGTTAACGTGGTTCTAGCATTATAAATAAAACTCCAGATTGTACAAGTAGGTACATTGTATTTATCAGCTCCCAGCGCCGCAGCCGGCGGGGTACATAAATAACATAACATTTACATCGATACATACTCTGCGTATATCACAATTGCAGTGTAGATGATAATAATAAAACAATTAGCTATCATAGCGTCCACCACGCCTCCAGGGGCTGCTCCTACTTCTACTGATAGGCTGAGTTGACATCAAGTTGAAACAAAACCATTTTTACTGACCGCCCAAAAATGCACTCAATATACATAAACATTGTAGCGGGACAGACAAACATAAATGTATTCCTGGAACACCAACTGTTATTTCCACTTTTATAAAAATTGTTGAAGTGTCGAGTGAGCAATAATAGTAATACATTTTCAATATATCTTTTATATATAAATCGATGGATTCTTTCTAATCTAGTCAAGTGTATTATAATGATAAAGCTTAAAAACATTCTATTGTATAAGTCTTGTCAGTCACAGTTGCTGCCACTAGTGTAGATTGGCGGCGTGTGGGTCAGAATAGCGGTGTATTGTTTCAGATGGTTATATTATATACGAAGAAAAGTACCTTCAATGTTCTGGCATGTACCATTAATAAAGTTCAATGTGCCTCCATAAAACGGGAGTTATTCATATTTAATTACCTCTCAGGTAAACAAACTAACTATTAGGTGCACAATCACGAAGAAACATCAACCAAAAAAGGACGGAGCCGCACGACACATACGTTGACTAATTGTTATATTTATCATCATCAGCTCATTAATCGTCCCCACCGAGGGGCACGAGCCTACCCGTTTAGGGTGATTAGGCCTTAGTCGTCCACGCGGGCCCAGTGCGGATTGGACGACTTCACACACAACCTTCGAATCTGAATTCGCAGGCGTGTATGAAGGTTTCCTCACGATGTTTTCCTTCACCGTAAGAGCGTCGGATAATGTTCATATATTTTTGAAAATTCGAAAACACATTGGTACGTGTCGGGATGTGAACCTCAGGCCTCCTGGCAGGAAGGCGTCAGTCCACACCATTGAGCCACCGACGCTCTATATATGTTATATTTATGACATACAAATATTCATTAAAATGTTGACCATAAGTCGTCATTGAAAGCGTACATAATCAAAAGCTGTAGCGGACTACTGTTACTTTGACATATTGCGAGCGAATTCATCATTCGTCATTATGAATGAAAATTTTGCCTAACGTGATGGGCGAAGGTTTTGACCGTCAGGACAGCGGCTCACTTTATTATTATGCATACAAGTACATTGAAGGTACTCTTCTTTCGTATATAACATCATCATTTCTGAACCAATACTCCGGCCACTGTGACCCGCACATTGGCAGCTGTGTCCGGTTTCAATATGTCCGGTCTTGATAATGAACAAAGCTAAGGCGGACGAGCGGCGGTATGTACAAGGTGTCGAAAGAACCACCGATGAGGCGTCTCGCGTACCAATATAAAATAAGTAAACCTAGTTCACTATTCACAAGTCGAACGAGAGATTTCTTCAGTATAAAAGTGAACATCCTCCTTTCCGACGATTTATTTACATAGCATTATATCTGAAACAAAAATCTGGATTATATTTCAATCCTACTTCGAAAACATGATTGCAAAAAAAAAACAAGTCAGTATTATCGCACGTATCCAAATACGTCGTCTTAAAACTCGAGGCACCTACGGAAGACCAGTGTCGAGGCGCCTTGTGTTTCCTTGACATATGCTGAGTACGTGCCTTTTCAGTGATACTATTATTTTTTAAGTAAATGAATGAAAGGTTTTTTTATGTTTTTTTTGTGATTTACTGTATTTTGTTATTGTATATGTTTTCACTGAATAATATTTACTCACTTACTTACTAAAATAACACTTATTAAAGAAGTTACTGTGAAGTAGGTTACCCCAAGAAACGGTTGGATTGTTCTATAATGAGTAGACTTCCCTGATTACTAAGGCAATTTTTTAATGTCACTTTCAAGATATTGTTAGTAGCGGAAATCAGATTTAGGAAAAAGTGAGTATGCCCATGTATGTCTCGTGTGTGTGTATACGTCGCACGCTTAATAAAACTGCATACTCAAAAAAACAAGATTGTTGGGAAAACGTGTTTAAAGTTTGCGGGTACGATTTATTTTACATTTTTGCAGATTCAAAAATACTGTGTAAGATATATTAATTCTGACAAGTGATTTACTTAGCCAATTATATTATCTAGTTATTGGTATTGCACATAAGCAAACACCCTTTAGAAATAATTCGTACTTATGAAAAAAAAACATTAAACTTAGTGTGACATAAAATTCACTTTATTATTAATGCAATTTGATGGTATGTTTGCGTATTATTCTAAATTTTAAAGAAAACTTTCTTTTTATTACAATTTAGATAGCGATTTCAAAGAAAACCGGTTTCACATCGGGACTCTATTTGGAAAAAAATAAGTGAATTTAGTTCTACATTGGTAGGATAAAAACAAAGTAGGTAGTTTATAATACTAATGTATTTCATTTTTATAAATAAATAAAAAAATATATATAATACATAGAAATGAATCAACTTTGGCATAGAATTTAAACGTTCTCACCAATACGCCATGGTCTCATCGTGTTTCCTTCTTTCTTTCTTCTTTTTTTGCACTCCGAAGTACTAAGTCACTTCAATACCTTTACGGTCAATATTCCGTAAAAAAATTATCAATTTCCTTTTTAATTGTTTTTTTTTTTATATAAACAGATGTTTTACGTGTAGGTTACTTTCATCTCTTCTCTTTTCAACCTATCGTAGTCAATTGCTGAACATATCCTCCCATTTGACCTCCGCAAAATATCCCAATACTCCGCTTTCCTTGGCCAACCTCCAAACCAAATCGTAGGTCCACCAGGTAGGAGGCATCCTATTCTACGTTTGTCAAGACGCGGTGCCCTCTTAATAATAACTCGCCCCAACGGTTATTGGTCACTAATAGACTTGACCGTCCACTGTCATTTTAAGTGCAGATTTGACGAGCTATGTGATTTAATTCTTTACCATACTTCATTTTTATTTTATCCTTGAGAGACACCGAGAATAGTTTGCTCCATTGCCCATTGAGTGACTTTGAACTTGTGAACCAAACCTGCAGTTCATGTCTATCATGCTATGCAGTACAGGTAAGACGCATTTCTAAAGCCTTTCGTCTTTAGCATTTCGAATCGTTGAGGTAAAGACCCTAGGCAGCTTGTGAATGCCGTTCAGCACAATCATTCTTAGTATTAGTAGTATCCTTCTGAATGTTATGTTTCATGATATTGGTAAACTCCTTCCAAATTATACACAAATATTCTTATCAGTCTCCCTTTCATCGAATAACTTTTCTTTCCTACGAAATTATAAGTTCATTTACTCTTTCTTTTTACAATAATTATGTTATTTATTCTAGCTACATTAGAAATTCATACGATTACTTCTTTAAGTTCTCAACTTTCACTCACTGCTCTTTGTCATTATTGAAGTAGCTAAGATATATTGCATCATGGATAACCCTATCTTTAGTGCTTAATGCCAGCAACATAACTTTTCATAGATTCCACCCATTGGTAGTAGAATTATATTCGAGCATTAGCGTCAATACGCTGCTGTTTTGTGTGCTAGTGGTATAGATATTTTTAAAAAAAGACCGTTTTATATCATGCGTCCAATTGAAAACCATTCTCGTAAATTTTATGAGTTATAGGATCAGTCATAATCATTTAAACCATACTGTGCTTAGTGAGATAGACTGTGGACTAGTTTTCCAGGTAACTCTCAGCGTTCAACTTTAATCTACACAATTGTCCAGTGCATGTTCATTTTTCTTGTACTCACTGTCTCACTTCACTCAGAATTTCAGTTATAAGAAACTATTTCTTTCTTTTGTATAGTCAGCGCAAGCTTTATTATTCCCAAGCTGGAATTTGGAGCGAATATTAAGTCTTCTTCGTGCTTAT
>PQWD01000285.1:21489-133832 GCA_019425675.1 Leucinodes orbonalis | reverse complement strand
GTAGAAAGGTTACTAGAATATTTATCGGATAAAGATGTGTGGTCTTGCACATAGTGTTCCAGTTACAAATCTTTGTAATAAATTATTGTAATGCTACGTGTAGGTAAAAGACAAAACTCTGTAACTAATGAAATAAAAAGTTAAAAAGTGACTATCGAGTTTTTGCGTACGTAGCCAAATGTCAAAAAACGGAACCCTTATAGATTCGTGAAGTCTGTTTGTCTGTATGTCCGTCCGTCCGAATATCGCAACCCCTTTTTTCTCAAAAACTATAAGCATTACACTACTCAAACTTTGTACGTATATGTATTCTGTAAACCACTATTAGAAATTAATTTAATTAGGTTTTAAAACTTGGAAAAATATTTATATATTTTGGGGTTCCCAAATTTTTTTCATCGCACCCCCCGTGTGGGGTATCAATGTGTAGTAAACTATAGGAGTTGATAAAATCAATAACAATATATGATGTACATTACCATAAAATCTAACAACGAAATTTAGTTTGAACGATTTCTGGTATGTATTTAATTTTTTATACGTCAGAAACGGTGAACCACTATTTTTCATATTAAAGCTGTAGTAGGTGCCCAAGTAAAAAAAAATTTTTTATTTTATATTACTTGCTGCTGCGGAGCCCTCCACGGGCGATTCCGACTCGCGCTAGGCCAATTATTTTCTTTACGAAGATCCTACTTTATCCTAGCTGGTGTCATAAAAAATATATAATTATAAAAATTGACGATTTCAAAGTTTATAATCAATGAAGCTCTAACCAATTATAAGGAATCCCGGAAGGCGGGTAGTTTATAAAATATTTAATAAAAATTTTTCTTATGCGTGAATTACATAAATAAATCATAAAGTGCTCTAAGCATTTCGGTTCATTAAGTATCAAAACACCCCTTAAGCAGCTCATGAACAACAACGCGCCGGGTGAGGACTGCACACTTCATACCTTCTGAAAGCGGGTGGAACGCCAGTACTAAGAGTCCTTAAGAAGCTCTTCAACTTTGTCTTGTTCGGGGGTGTTACTTCAGTCAGAGGCATGAAAAAGAAGCGGAGGGGTGCTGTTTTCTGTTTTTCAAATAGCCTTCATGGAGATTCGTCCTACTCAATCATTACTATCCCAGCCCGCACCTAAGCCGTCTTTACTAGTTGTATTGTGGGGTTATCACGGACCGTCTTACCTAGAGGTTTGATGACTTCCTGGTTCCAGAACAATCCAGTTTCCAAAAAGGCAATAGACCAGACCACATTCATATGCTGCGTCAGGATATCCGAAAGACTCACAGGCTTAATCTGTCACTGTGCTTAGCGTTTGCTTACTGTGAGAAGGCTTTTGATTTAGCGAAACACGGGCAGTGTTGCAGTATCTTCGGCGATACCGTATTGACTATCTGTATATAGAAGCTTCAAAATGTGTGTGCCAACATGTCATTTCGCGTACAGAAGGGTGTACGCCAAGGAGACGTATTTTGTCCAAATTTCTTTACCAACGCAATGGAAGATGCTTTCAAACTCCAGAACGAATCCTGAATGGATGAGTTTAGCGTCAGCATAAATGGCGAATACATCACTCATATTGTATACATATTAAAACCATGTCAGAAATATTGTGGGAACTCAGCACATGCGATAAGACCCTAAAGGAATCGTTTCTGAACTGAGTCTAAAAATTAACGGAGCCGATATGAAAATCGTGATAAATATCCATTTACCCCATCTCAGTTTCAGCAAGACAAACCTATATGATCCAAGTATCGAATCCAACTTCGGGAACAAATATAGAAATCCAAGTTGGATTTCTGCGAGGCAGCCTGATAACTGATAATACTATAGTTTTTTTATAAGTTTATATATCTAGTTGAGTAAAAAAAAAACTAAAAGGGCAATAATAAATTTTAGCTAGGTAAATAGAAATGGTTAAATAACTCTTTTCATCACCGACATCAAAATTATGAAAGTATACCTTCAAGAGGCTGCATATTACCTACGTAAAATATATTTTCAACAAATATTATCATTTTCATTTGTTCACTGTTCACTCGTAAAAATTTAAGATTATATTAAACGTTATATTAAATATACTCGTAACTACCCGATATTAGCTTCAAAAATATTTTTATATTGTTTTGGACATCAAAAACATATTTTGTTCCTTTTTTCCTCTGTAATTTTGAATTGGTTACTTATAAAAGTTCTCCGGCAATGAGAGGACAGTGTGCGTTTTCAAATATTTTACCTTCGTGATTAGAGGTTCCGTTGTTCGAAATCGCGTGGTTTCGGAGTAACGTTTTTCGTGGTAGCGTGCATTCGGTGTTAAGTAATTCGTACGTAATGGTGAACTGAGGTTGTTGTGTAATTCGTTGTTACATTTTTCGAAGACACGTATCGCACCCAAATATGTTATTCCAATAAATACACTTTTTAATTTAACACTGGGATTAAAAATCATTCTAGTTCTTACAAACGTTGCCCTAATAATTATAGCCAATTGTGTTAGTTCAACAATTTACTTTAAGTAATATTTACAAATCTTTTTTATGAATATTTACTTGAAACATATCCATTCTTCTCTTGTTTCGAACGTTGAGCTATTTGAATTTAATGCTATCAATGTCCTTATCCTGGCTTCATTGTTTCAAACTGAAATATTGTTTTAGAATGGTTTTGTAGTACAACGTAATGATAAAATTAATTTTATTTATAATGAAAAAGATTGCAACAAAACACGATCCGGCTGGAATTGTGGAAAGAAAAAATTGTATAATGTATATGTTAAGCGTATATTTTATAAAAATACCAAGACAATGTTATTTAATTTTTAAAACAAAATTATTAAACAGCCTAGAACTCTAAGGAAGTAGTTATTGTGAAGAATAAAATATTTGTGTTGTTGCTTTTTATTTTTCGACATATATTATTTTATTTCTCGAATGGTGACTGTGCAATCGTGTCGTGATGTTTGACGAGCGTTATACATAGTTGTATAATTATTTTAAAGTAAATACAATAATTTAAATATAAACACATAAGCTATTTGCCAGTCTGAAAATCAGTAGAGATGACACAATAATCAAACGAATTACTTTAAAAAATACATATAAAGATTAAGTTGTTTTAATTACTAATTAACAATTAAAAACAAACTTAATCAGGAATACAAAGAGATCAAAAGTGGGCAAGTCTTTGGTTAGGAAAGTATCTACCACAGCTCAAACTTCACATCCCAGTGTAATTATGAGTTTGCAGCAATTCAGAAGTTTTTTATGTTGTATTCATTTTTAGTGAAGTATCAGATACTAGTTATTCGGTTTATTAATATTTTTATAAAGATTTTGGGTGACCTGCAAAAGAGTTTTCGACATTTATTGAATGCTTTAGCTGCTGTTGCGTAAGTACAATGGAGAAAGTCAAGTCAAGCTCAACTTACTAATTAAATAAATATCCACACCACATCGCCATCTAGCTCCAAACTCGCATTAGGCTGTTACTTAACAACAGATAAACATACTTATTTTTGTCAATAAATACACATTATACCATAGAATCACCAAAACACGACACACTTGCATGGTCACCATTTGAGAAATAACAACACAAATATTTTATTCTTCACAATAACTACTTCCTTAAGAGTTCTATGCTGTTAAATAATATAATATTTTCCAGCACGACATAATGTTTAATGGAACAAATGATAGGTTTAATTAAAATTCAATGTGGACGTTGCTATGCACGACAAATGTGCTACCATTAACTTTAGATAATTAGTTTAGTTTTAATTGCTTTTTGGCGAGCTTTTGATAATCAAAATTTGATAGGTTGAATTTCAAATAGGTATGTAGTTCTATGAGATGCTATATACTTATCTACGTATGAGATTGCATTGTGATGAATTATTAGAATGTTTGTTTTTAATAATTAATTCAATGGTTCGTTCAAATATAATCATTTAAACTAAAGATTTTCTCTATCCGTGTACACGTAAAAGTGTGCAAGATAAAATATATTAAAATCATGTTGTTATTACGATACCAATCGAACAAATAAAATAATAATGGACTTTTTTATTAATCATAGATAATCGTACAATAACAATTAACACCATCCCTACTTTCCCGCATTTGCCGTAAAAGGTGACCCAATATAAGAAAACATTCAGCCTGGACAGGTAGTAGCGTTCTCTGATTAAACAATCGTAATAAAACCCCTCTATAAAATTAACACAAGCACTGAATTGTCAAAGGCAATAAAATCAGCAAGAAAATTTAAAAACAAATACTTTCGAACATATAATCAACGTAACGTATCCATTGGTGTGTTATGTATGTATGTGTAACGTTGCATTGTGCATATATATATATATATATATATAGCAGCACTCAAACATTAATGAATATAAAAGAATGGAAAGCATTCTGTTAGTTTGAGGTAATTAAGTACTTTAATGGTAATAATAAGGGATGGTATAAGTGAACTGTAAAAATATCATATTAATTAAGATAAACTTATATAGATCGTTGAGACTAGTGGTCGTTGTGTTAGTTTAAACATTTCCTACGACCGCTCGTTCAGGGCCCTAATCCGCTAATTTAAAATGCCCCAATAGAATTGTAATAGTGTCGGCATAATTATATAAACCAAGCAACTTTGATTTTTCTACAAACAATTGAGACAAAATAATAAGTCCGTGAAATTTTTGGCGTTCGTTTAACAGTTGACATAATGGTCTTTATAACTATTGCGACACAATTGCGATCCTATTAGAGCATTTTAAAATTAGCGGTATTAAGCCCCACGACAGAAACAGTGCACGCAGTTCTCCTTTTTCTTACTTTTCTGGTGTTGGCCGCAGGGCACAGATGGCTGAGTTAATTTGACTTAGCTTATCGGTTACGCTTGCTTGATACTCCTCTCTCCTCATTCGTGCTTAGAATCTTAAGCATCTTGTCACGATTCTTGATACCAAATCATGATTGTAAAATTTTTCTGTTTTCAATATTTGCAACTTGATATGGTAATGAGATACGTACGCACATCGGTATATATAGTAGATATAAGGTGCATAACATGTGCCTGTTAACCAACATAGTAAAGTAGCATCAAGCTTTTATAAACCAAACAATAGAAAGTTATCTTAATATGTAAATAGTTCAACCGTTTTTTCATTTTCCTACGCCAATATTTTTTCTATTTATTTATGGAACGCTCTGTTATGGCTACATTTTAATAGGTCGTAAACTTTAAAGTGGACCTAAGTCAAGTAGTTAACATTTTATAGTGTCCAGTAGGCTTACTGCGTTTTCCGGTACAAAAAATTATGGCTAATACAGTTTTGAGAAATGGTGGTGACCCCCCTGGAGACTAAGGGGACACCGTTACAATTACCAATCGTAAAACTAAAGCCATAGGTATTATTCGCTTCCTGAGCTATGCTGTCCGGAAACACTCCTAAATTACATGGAATATATACATTTTCAATTTGTCTACATACTTTACATATAGAAGAGGTTGATTTGCCAATTAGAATGTGAAATTTCTTATGGGAATGTGACCGCGGTCGAATAGGGCAGTGACAATATCAGTTCTAATAAAAACAAAACTATTTAACCATGGAATACATAGAAATTCGGGTTGTATTATTTTATAACAGATGCCCCTTTCTTTTAATCTTGATTTCGAAATACTGTTCCACGATCTTTAACAAAATGTTAGGTACAGGTAAAAGTCAGTAAAATATGGATTAATAAAAATTACCTAATTTAGACCGTCGGTGTCTGTTGCCTTCCGATCTTAGGGGTGCAGGTTCAAATCCCCCCTCGTACCAAGGTATTCTTGAAATATATGTACGTTTATCCGACGGTCTTGCGGTGAAGAAAACATCTTGAGGAAACTAGCGTACGCCTGCGAAGTTTGAATCTCTTCGTTTTGTGCGTGAAAACGGCCAATCCGCACTGGGCCCGCGTCTACTACTAAGACCTATAAACCCTTTACGGGTAGGCTCGTGCTCCTCGATGGACATTTTTAATGAGCTGATGATGATGATGATAATTACCTATTATAGGGAATCCCGTTACAACGTGTGTCCTTTGCTAGGATGTCAGCTGTTTCATTCTCTGTAATTCCAAGAGGAGGAACCACTATCCACTGCAACTTTATAATTAAACATTTTCGTATTTCTTGCAACAGTTGATTGCTAACAGTATAATTATATAGTTATCCTTGGGATTATTATCATTATTATTTGGGTTTTGAGGGCTATTCAGGCTTATACAGACCTGTAGTCACTTCGACCTAGAAGATCTTTTGTGACTCGCTCCTCTCTTAGAGTTCATCTAAAAGTTGGGCACTTTTTAGGAAGTTAAGGATCCTGCCCAACTTTATAGATTTGATGTCACTTGGGTATAGATGGTGTCTCTATCTCTTCCGCGCAGAATCTGCAAGTTTCCGAGTCACTTAGCTTTATTTTGTGAAGGTGACTTTTTAGCTTGCAGTCTCCAGTAAGTGCCCTTACAAGGACCCTGACCTTGGGTTTACTAAGCTGTAGCAGTTCAGAGGTTCGCTTCTTCGAATAGGCTTTGATAAGCGCTTTTGAGTGAGCTGCCTCTGGTGACTCTAGCCAGTAGTTTACAGAGTCCTCTAGGAGCTTCCGTTCTAGTTCATTTGTCCTCAGGCTTTCGGGGATGCCACAGACAGGTTCTACAGTCTTTTGGGTGGCGTTGGCCCCAGCCTTTGCGAGTTCATCAGCATTTTCGTGGCAATGATGTCAGAATGACCTGGTACCCATTTGAGTGTTATCCTATTATTTCCTCCCAGGTCATTATGTTTGGGCACGCAGTCTTTTACCAGCTTTGATTTAAGAGTGGTTGAGCTTAATGCTTTTAGAGCTGCTTGGCTATCGAAACATATTGTTATCTTTTGGTTAACACAGTTTTCCAGTCGATTCGCTTCCGCACATTCTATGATGGCGTATACTTCAGCCTGGAAGATGGAAGCGTACTGACCCAAGTTGTATAATTATCCCTAGTAACAGTATAGTTATATAGTTATCCCTGGGATGGCCGAAGTACCTACTAAATGTTGGGGCACTTTAAGAGTCCACTAAGATAACATATTTTTCATGGTTCAAAGTAATCGTGTAATTTATAACTTCACTTATTACGTCAAAAAATCTAGGGATCATAATAATACCTATCATAAAAAATTTACTACTTTAATATGTTTTCTTCATTAATCAAATCTCTTGTCAATGACCTAACTTCAGAAATTCAGGATGCCACCCTGGTCAATAGGAAGATGATTTATCAAAATCAAAATTCCAAATGTTTTTTAAAGAATTATAAAACTATGACGACATGTATTTAGGCTATGAACAACTAAGTTTAATACTCCGTTTGATATAGATACGAATAGTCTTTTGTATTTCTCGATGCTTTGCAGTCGTTTCAGGAAAAACCATTTCCGCCTCATCCGCTTCTTTTACTCTATCGAGCAAATTCTTTGGCTCGTAATATCATTAGAAATTACCTTAGAAATCTATTTATTTAGCGACATTCATGGCTATTCCATTTCCGTTTATGTATCGTACTGATTGTAATAGTTTTTAGCTCTTTCATCTTTTAATTTTCGACCAGTAATAGGTATTAATGTGAGGCATGTTTATGTGTGTGCGTAATTATGTATGCCTGTTACTTGTGGCCAATGTAGCTACCAATATAATATTTTATTGGAAAAAGTCATGAGCCAGTAACTTAAGGAAAAGATTTAAACCCCCATAATTACGTAGGCCGTTAAAGAAGCCATCTTAAGCCAATCGCGCCTATAATCTCTTTCGTGAAAAAGGGTCTCATATTGTTCTTGTAAGTACTCGCATTGACCCTGCCCTTATTGATTTTCAACCGTTTTATTTGGGCAAAAGTTTATCCGTTATTATAAATGTTAAATGTTAGCTACTTATAGAATATTTATATCTAAATAATTGATTACATTTATTAGCCTTTAATTAATCTTTCACTTACGAAGGTTTGTGTATGTACAGCATAGTGAAGAGTCACTTTAAGTGATATTTCCCAGTTTGATGAGGCACTGAATAACCTTTCCTTTTGAATTGTCTGGAAAGAGACATGATACCTGGCTTCGGATGGCCGGCTAAGCCGTGTGTCCAGGATAGAATTTTCGAAAAATATATGTACGTTATCCGACGCTCTTACGGTGAAGGAAAACATCGTGAGGTAACCTGCGCACGCCTGCGAAGAGATTTAAAAGGTTGTGCGTGAAGTCGTCCAATCCGCACTGGGCCCGCGTGGATGACTAAGGCCTAATCACCCTATACGGGCAGGCTCGTGTCCCTCGGTGGGGATGTTAAATGAGCTGATAATGAAAATGAGAAAATAATCAATTAAACTGCTTTACTGAACTATAAAAAGCATCCCTTAATTCCATTGAGCGGAGATTTCGTCCTCAAATTTTAAATATTTTTTTTTGCTGGCTGGACAATAATGTTTTAAAAAATTAAGATCATATATATCATTATTTTAAACCTACAGCCTATACCGAACCCAGTACAATTTAATGTGATTTGTTAATTAATTGTGATTAATTGCCATACTAGTAAATCCAATACCAGTATCAGATCATTTGAAGTTGACGAAAATAACCATATATACATTATAAGTTAATTTCCAAAGCTCCGGGTCCAAAGCTGCGGGTCCTGATAGGATACCATCTTACTTTATTGTTCATTGTGCGAGTATTCTTGTTATTCCTCTGTGGATTTTTTCCGACACTCTTTAAGGGAAGGTATAGTTCATGATAAATGAAAGTCTGCTTTCATTTCTCCAGTTCATAGGGGGAGTAATACAAGGAATGTACAAAATTACCGTCCTATTTCTAAATTTGTCTGTTTGCTAAAATATTCTCAAGAATCTTATCTTTTCATAAACATTCCTGCTATGATAATTTAATCATTAATCATTCACTTTCCATTTAATCATACGTTGATGATTATTATTCAAGTTAAATTTTAAATAATCAATCATCGCTTTGAATTATTAAAATAATTATAAAACGGGTAATTAATCTAGCTCCCAAATAATCTAAACTTTTTGTGAATCGCATCTTACGCGATACTTCTCTTATTCCCACAGTTCGTCAGCGACAATCCAATGCATCCAGATGCGCAACTTGCTCTATTTGCAGAAGATTCCGTTATTTATGATTCCAATCGCAGCAAAAGGTCACGCGTATTACATTCTGTTGCTAACACCTGAGATTGGCTTAGAAATGGCGTATCGATGTGAACACCGAGAAAAATAGAGCATTCACTTTTCACGAGGCCTAGCTTGCAACGACCCAAAGAAGTAGAAATTTCAAACGGGTATTAAAATTAATAAACTATTTATTTATTTATTAGGTCTACCAACACTTGACAACACTTACAGATACAAAAAACATAATACTTAAAGACAAAGACAGAGTGCATCAAGCTATGAGAGATAAACACCTCGTGAGCAATTCACTTTTCACCCTATTTGACTATAAGACAATTATGTATTCAATAGTATAAACTTCCTGGGATAAATATAAAATTTCTGGATTTCATATATTTCCTGTAACATTTACATAGAAGTCAGTCGTTTACAAACTATGTCATAGTCAAGAATAGAACTGCCTTCTTCCTGGACATGCCTAAATCCCCAATCTATGTGCCACTATAACATGCTTCCATGTTATAGGTAGGCACATAGATTTACGTAGCGCGCTTATTCTAAATCTATGGGTAGGCATAACAAATTATCAGTTACTAAGAAATGAGCTTCCAATTTACAAATTATGTTTCCCACAATGATGTAAAAAGGGTGGATTCGTGATATGCTCACAAAACAATCGAAAAAAAAAGTGTTCCGAATGCAGTGAAGGCACACATACACATATTTTGAATACATGTACCTAAACAAAAGAGTACAAACTGTACTCTCTTCGGCGGTTCGTTTTTGAGGCAAGGATGGCGTATCTACCTTTATATATACAGAATATCATTGGTTTCCCATGTTAGGTATTTGATGCTGTTCAAGTAAAATTGGGTGAAACATGCTTCGTAGCTACATTACAACTTGATGTCGTTCTTGACAACTTGAATTTCGGTATCTAGAGCGCACGCTTAGTATGCGAGAGGTACCGAAATCGATACCCGGCGCCTATAAAGTCTTTTTTGCTTGATTTGATTGTGTGAATTTTGTGTAAAATGGGGATATGTAGTGTAAAGTGTGGAGAGCTACATTTATTTGTATAGCAGAATACTGATAGGTTGTAGAGAGTCCTAGATAGATACGTTGTACTCAAACCAGACTTACAATTCCCTTTTTAGGGACATACGCGTCTTGCATTTGTAGTGCACCAACTGTATATTTCCCTTAGAGCCATAACCACATTCATGCCCTCCATTTCAATAAATTCCAATTTGGTAGACCAGAACCAAAATTCAGCTGAACTAGGCTTGTTATAAATACCCAATAACGTCTTCAACCTGTGGTAAGAAACTTTATTTGAATAAAATATTTCCTTATTCAGGCAAGAAGACAGTATTGTGCTATAAGAGAGAAAAGTGAAAATGCCTACGATAGCAAGCAATTAAGTTATTAGTGTAGTGTATTTATATTTGAAGTTATTTGGTTTCAGTAAGAATTTAAATTTAAGTAAATCGGATACTGTTGATTGGAATTCTGTAGTTGAAAGTGTTTCTGTATCGATTTTCGACATTGGGTGCGTATTTTGAATATCGAAAATCGATACAGACATACAGTTTAATTTAACAGACATGATTTCAGCAGAACGATTAAAAATGTATAAAGCAATTTCACAAAGTACCGATTTCTAAAGTTACATGTCGAGAACAGCTCGTAAACACTGCGTATATTAGTAGAAATTGATGTTTCTGTTATAAGTTTTGTTTTGATTAAATAAAAAAATATCGACTAACATTCACACAGCGCCATCTTTTTTTAACGTTTTATAAGTGTACAAGACGGTCTGAACGCTCACCTGATGGTAAGTGATACGCCAGACCATGACAGAGCGGCATTAAAGGAGACCAACAACTGATAGACAGTTATTATCCTCCATCAATGCCGCACTGCGCCCGTCACATTAATATGCTGACTGAGTACCTTGTAATAAAGCCACAGTTGATTTTTAACTAAGTGATGCATTCTCCTAAGTTCCTAACTTATGAATAATTGAAAATACTGATAAGCTTTCAAAATCACTGCTTATCAGAACTAACGTTTCGAAAAACTCCGTCTGTCTCTACATAAACAAGAATACTAAATACGTATTCAATACCTAAAGCACGTACTTAACTAATCAGGCAATGTTTATGAACTCCTTAAAAACCTTATTGGATGTGCAGTACTTGAAATAGCGTTTGGCTTCAAAGAATAACGACGCCTTAGTGTAAAAGGCGTATTTTTACTCTCAGGTGTCATAAAATCAAATTATAACGTACTAGCGACCCGCCCCTGCTTCGCACGGGTGCAATGTTGATCGTAAAAGGCACGCTCCCGGCTTCCCCGTCGGCCGGTATCGCCGCAAACCAACCGCAAACGCTACGCACCGTAATTTTTATATATTTAATATCTTCGAAAATGTTCATTTAAATCATATGCTGTAAAGAACTACACTCGCGTGCAAGTAAATCGACTCAAGCCNTCCTGGACATGCCTAAATCCCCAATCTATGTGCCTACCTACAACATGGAAGCATGTTATAGGCAGGCACATAGATTTACGTAGCGCGCTTATTGTAAATCTATGGGTAGGCATAACAAAATATCAGTTACTAAGAAATGAGCTTCCAATTTACAAATTATGTTTCCCACAATGATGTAAAAAGTGTGGATTCGTGATATGCTCACAAAACAATCGAAAAAAAAAGTGTTCCGAATGCAGTGAAGGCACACATACACATATTTTGAATACATGTACCTAAACAAAAGAGTACAAACTGTACTCTCTTCGGCGGTTCGTTTTTGAGGCAAGATGGCGTACCTACCTTTATATATACAGAATATCATTGGTTTCCCATGTTAGGTATTTGATGCTGTTCAAGTAAAATTGGGTGAAACATGCTTCGTAGCTACATTACAACTTGATGTCGTTCTTGACAACTTGAATTTCGGTATCTAGAGCGCACGCTTAGTATGCGAGAGGTACCGAAATTGATACCCGGCGCCTATAAAGTCTTTTTTGCTTGATTTGATTGTGTGAATTTTGTGTAAAATGGGGATATGTAGTGTAAAGTGTGGAGAGCTACATTTATTTGTATAGCAGAATACTGATAGGTTGAGAGTCCTAGATAGATACGTTGTACTCAAACCAGACCTACAATTCCCTTTTTAGGGACATACGTGTCTTGCATTTGTAGTGCACCAACTGTATATTTCCCTTAGAGCTATAACCACATTCATGCCCTCCATTTCAATAAATTCCAATTTGGTAGACCAGAACCAAAATTCAGCTGAACTAGGCTTGTTATAAATACCCAATAACGTCTTCAACCTGTGGTAAGAAACTTTATTTGAATAAAATATTTCCTTATTCAGGCAAGAAGACAGTATTGTGCTATAAGAGAGAAAAGTGGAAATGCCTACGATAACAAGCAATTAAGTTGTTAGTATAGTGTATTTATATTTAAGTTAAGTTATTTGGTTTCAGTAAGAATTTAAATTTAAGTAAATCGGATACTGTTGATTGGAATTCTGTAGTTGAAAGTGTTTC
The DNA here is from genome assembly GCA_019425675.1 of Leucinodes orbonalis. Lineage (NCBI taxonomy): Eukaryota > Metazoa > Arthropoda > Insecta > Lepidoptera > Crambidae > Leucinodes > Leucinodes orbonalis. Next base: position 121,053 of record PQWD01000285.1, on the reverse strand, counting down.
TGTATCGATTTTCGAAATTGGGTGTGTATTTTGAATATCGAAAATCGATACAGACATAAAGTTTAATTTAACAGACATGATTTCAGCAGAACGATTAAAAATGTATAAAGCAATTTCACAAAGTACCGATTTCTAAAGTTAAATGTCTAAAACGGCTCGTAAACACTGCGTATATTAGTAGAAATTGATGTTTCTGTTATAAGTTTTGTTTTGATTAAATAAAAAAATATCGACTAACATTCACACAGCGCCATCTTTTTTTAATGTTTTATAAGTGTACAGGACGGTCTGGACGCTTATCTGATGGTAAGTGATACGGCAGACCATGACAGAGCGGCATTAAAGGAGACCAACAACTGATAGACAGTTATTATCCTCCATCAATGCCGCACTGCGCCCGTCACCCGAGACAACAGAGGTTAGGTCTCTAATACCCGGTAATTTCACTAGCTACAGTGCCCTCATCCTGAAACACAAAAGTGCAGAACACTCCTGTTTCACGGGATGATATCTGGCACTGCGGTGGTACCTACCTAGACGACTCAGTAACGAGTCTACCACCTAGTAAATCTAGGCCCAAACTAAGCATTAGCCTGTTATATGGATACTAAACAACGGATAAACATACGTATATACTTTTTTTTGTAAAAACATACGTTTTATACATATAAAACACCCATACTATTACAAACAAGTATGTCTTATCCATTTTCGTCCGCGTCAAAGCAGCAATAGAAATGGTTTTGTTACAACTGTATTTCAGACTGACAAGTAAAATCCTAAAATTTAATAAGGCTACACAACCTACGCTGTACGTCGGTGCTCCCTCTCTGACAAAGAGTACATTAATATGCTGGCTGATTACCTTTTAATAAAGCCACAGTTGATTTTTAACTAAGTGATGCATTCTCCTAAGTTCCTAACTTATGAATCATTGAGGAGGAGGAGGAGGAGTTTTTCGAAACTAACGTTTCGAAAAACTCCGTCTGTCTTTACTTAAACAAGAAAATTAGTAAATTACGTATTCAATACCTAAAGCACGTACTTAACTAATCAGGCAATCTTTATGACCTCCTTAAACACCTTATTGGATGTGCAGTACTTGAAATAGCGTTTGGCTTCAAAGAATAACGTCGCCTTAGTGTAAAAGGCGTATTTTTTACTCTCAGGTGTCAATAATTATATTATGCGTAAAAAGTATTTTTTGAAGAAAGAAAAAAATACGTCATATTAAAAAGAAAAATACCTTCTGAAAAAGACAAAATTATATACTATGTATGCAATGTAGATTGCAATCAGTTTCAGTGATATCAGAATGTGTGTTATATTAGAAACTTTATTAAACAAAAATGCATTCTCGAGGTTTTTACTCTGATGCTACTAAAATGAAACTAATTTTAACCGCAGTTACTAACTAGTCTCATAATCAAAGTGTTTGAGATATGATTTATGTTTTCCAGATGTCGCAGCTTACGCACAGCTGGCAATATACTAGTGGCCAACCTGGCGCTCAGTGACTTCCTTATGCTTGCCAAGACTCCCGTTTTCATATTTAACTCCTTCAATTTCGGACCGGCTTTAGGAAAACCGGGTGAGATTTTTCAAACTATTTTTTATTCTCATAATACCTGTAAAATTTCTGTTTTGGTATGGAAGGTATTGCATGACAACTTCACCTGGGTGAGACCTTATCTAAACTCATTTATATGAGCACCATAATGTCACTTATGTTGTAAGCAGTTATACTTGGGTCGTTGCTTGTTGTAATAACTGTGTAGTGTGAAATATAAAAGTAACAAAATTACCGGATACGGCGCATCAATTGTGATCGGGTCTCCATTAGGTCAGGGGGATAGTCTTTATTCAAAAGATAGCGTTCTTAATCTTTTGAAAGATCAAGAAATGGATAATCTCTTTTTAAACGTTGTATTCATTAAATGGAGGAGACCTATGTCCAGCAGCGGACTGCGATAGGTTGAATAGAGATTCATTAAATCTTGTGTCACAACTAAATAACCTGATTGTTGGTTGCTACTGCAGGAGACCATATTCACAGGCCATGAAAACTCATCACTCTATCATAAAATCATACTAAATTCATTATTTTTATTATGATTACAGGTTGCATATTTTACGGGTTCCTTGGAGGACTAACGGGCACTACTTCAATCGCGACATTGTCGGCCATCGCACTGGACCGGTACTGGGCTGTAGTGCGGCCGCTGGAGCCGTTGCGAGAGCTGACAGCGATTCGTGCGCGTGTTCTCGCCCTCGCCACCTGGCTCTATGCCTCCTCTTCGCCGCTGTACCCGCCTTCGACTTTGGCTACGGCCATTACGTCCCTGAAGGATATCTAACCAGCTGCAGCTTCGACTACCTCACTGAAGAACCGGCACCTCGATACTTTATATTCGTTTTTTTCTGCGCTGCATGGGTACTTCCCTTCAGCACGATATCATTTTGCTACCTCAACATCTTCCGTGTCGTAGTTTGCAAAAGAAATATTTCCACTTCCGACCAAGAACACAGGCTCTCCACAAAACATATCAAAGAAAGAGCAAAACACAAAGCCGAAATAAAACTCGCGTTTCTGGTTATTGCTGTCATTGCCTTATTTTTTATCTCGTGGACCCCTTACGCTGTAGTAGCTCTTCTCGGAATAGCCGGTAAAAAGGATCTTATTACTCCCATAACTTCCATGATACCAGCATTATTTTGCAAAACAGCCGCATGCATTAATCCTTTTATTTACATTATTACTCATCCAAAATTCCGGCATGAATTTAAAAAACTCCTTGTAAGGGACAAATCTAAGAGTATGCGTGGTACAATGAAGACTATTGGATATACCGAAGCTACAAAAGTACACAGACCCAGCAAGGATTTTAGTGACACTGACGTAGAAATAATTGAAATGAAAGATATTCCGTATCCAAGCAAGAACGTTTTGCAAACGGCTGTTAAACTTAACACTATATCTTCAAAGATCAAAGAACGTGACGATTCATTACAAAGTATTAGTATGAAGAGCTGTGAGGAAAGCGTTGTGACCCCCCCATCATGGTACGCTAAACCACGTTTTTCTAAGAAGAAAAGTTTCAACGGACGGTCTTTTAAAAGAGCTCTAAGCAACGACTCTTATTAGTTTAAGTGCGTCTCAAAAGTTGTTTAATACATTTCACGTATCGCCTGTGGTTAGTCCGTAAGAAATTCAAGGAAAAAAAGGAAAATAAAATATTATGTAATAGTATAATAATAATAATAATAGGTATATGTATTTCCCAAAAAATACAGTTACATTTGGCGTGAAGTTTTTAACCTTGCCTCCACCCTAGGCTGAGCCTGTCCTGTGGAGGTCAATACTTTGTTTACAAAATAATTATACTTTTACATGCTGGCACTACGTTCATTAAAATCCAAATTATACATACCAATAAGAAAAAATGTCTATAGCAAGTTTTAAGTAAGCATGAAGGTGGTGCTGTGTTAGGTGAGGTGTGAGTGCATGTAAGGAACTACTTCACAATTTTTAAAAGATCCTCTGTTTCATTGTATTTTTAAAAGAGCCTCTGTTTCATTCCTGAGCCTCAGTTCAGGAGTGTTTTGTACAATATGACTTTTGCTTCAGGTAAATTATTTTTTATACTAAAGTATGAACCTAAACATTTGCTTAACGTAAATTATAATACTTACTTATGAGTCTTTCTTTTAAAACACATTATTAAATGTAACTTCTTACTACAAACAATCACGGAATCAATTCTTTCAGTGACATACACCTACAGTTTACAACATACATCTTTCTCTTTGAAAACTTTATCTATTGTAAGCACTGAGTGAATCTATAGAAAATATGTAAACCATATAAATGATAAAGGTGGCAATCTTTTGTAAATGTAATGCATAATTTTCAAATTAATCTACTTCATTTTCATTTACCTAAGACATGTCTTATATACATTGCTTCTGAGTTAATTTTAATTCGTTGCGCTATAAATGATTACAATAAATAACCGTTGAACGGGTTCAAGCTTCCGACAATTTAATGTCAATATTGTAGTGTTCAATGCAGCCATTCGGAATATTCATTTGTAATCTCGAAAATTTTCATAATTAAAATATTTTTTTACATATTTTTGTTATGCAAATATGTCCCTAATAAAGAAATATATCTTTATAATTAAAATGAAAGTTTAGCAGTGCTTCTGCTACCCAATCACATTTTTATGTCAAACATTTAGTGGAGAAGACAGTCTTTAATTATGGAACTAGTCACACTAAATCTAACTAGTCACACTAAAACTAAATTTCTAAAAGGAATCAGTTATTAATAATAATACTACGTCGTCTGATTTTAAATTACATAATTTATTGTTATTTAACATAAGTACTTTGCAAATAGAAGCAAGTGGATGGGCATGAAGTGTATATTTCTAGACTCAGCTATTAGGTCGGGGAGAAAGTTTCTTCGCATTTTATGTAAATGATAAATTTAAATATTTTTTTACTAAAGATTATTAACTTTCAAATAAAGTTTGTAGGTATTTTTGGAATATTAAATTTTGGAGCATATGATCAAAACACACTGCGTCAAGAAGATTTAGCAGTCCTCTCCTCTCGTAATCTTGACGACTCATTTGGTGTAATGGTTGAGATGTCGGCTATTACACCAAGGGGTTCGGGGTTCGAACCCCGAGCAGGACAAACATTTGTGTGCATGAACATGTCTGTTTGTATTGGTCTGGATGTTTTCTATGTATAATATGTATGTATTTACAAAAAAGTATGAAAGAATGTTTATCCGTTGTCTAGTTTTCATATTACAGGCTTATGATTAGTTTAGGGCTAGATGGCGCTGTGTGAATGTCAGTGAATATTTATTTATTTATATAATGGAAACTTTATCCTTCCTAAATAATTTTGAAGAGACCGAAACAGATGGCAATCTGAAGGTGAAAAGTCGGATTGTACAGTCCCATCCAAGCTCTTAATTTTTGCTGAGTAGTTAAAGATGTGTGACGTTTTGAGTTATCATTAAGAAAAAAGCGGCAGTCTTACTCGCTCATGAAGTGTTCTGAACATTAATTACCTTTGAAAATCAAATAAGTAGAAACAAACAACTGATTTGTTTAAAGTGGAATAATAGAAATACTTAAAAATGTTATAGTTATAAATTCGAAATTATGAATTTACCTATCAGGATAAAATTAATATATTTTGGATTTTTTATTGGGATAACGTACACGTGGTTTCAAGTTTAGTGGGTAGGTAATTATACTATTGGTATTGTGTCTTAATATATTTAAGTCGCAAGTCAAGGAGCACAATGTGTGATCCCCATTAATGTAGGTATTAAAATAAATAAATATCATCTGTATTTTTCTCAGATAAGTATCCCAGACGGTAGGATCTATAAGATATATTTTTTTTAGTAGAACCACACACGTCGATCAGTCGGACTGTATAATCAGAATCACATCTAACGCTCATTTTAATTATCTACATACTTTGTTAAATATACATGTTTGTAACTACTCTACACTTTGGAATTTATTTTCTAATAAACGAATACTATGTATCTTAAATGGTATAATTAAGATTCTAGTAAATGTTATACAAATATATTTACTTTTGTTTCATTTTCATACTTGCACCTTTCAATCCTTTCTTCTTTTAATAATAGGGGATTACCTATAAAATTCTTTGATGAAATTGCTGTTTTACCGACCATGTAAAATCAAAATATTTTTTGTTTGACTTACAATTATGCTTTTAATTAATTATATTTAAAAACATGGAATCTTTTTTCCAAAAGTAGTCATTTGTTTATTGGTTAGTTATACATTTTGATCACTATTCAATCTTTTTTGGCATCATGGATACGTTAAAAAATTCGAATAATTATGGAACATGAGTACCTACCGTCGCAGTAACAACGCGGCACAAGCGGCATGCAACATCAACGACGTTTACGAAGCTAACACTACAAACCAACGCACCACCTGTTATTGGTTGCTCGCTTTCATTCTGGGAATTTCGTCCTGAAAAATGAACCTCGTCCAGACTTGGTCAACAATGACAAATTTAATTTTAATTTAATTTTGCCGTACCAACCTTTACAGCATCCATTTCGCAGTTTCAGGCCCCAATTTGAGAACCTTTGGATAATACCAGAACGCTGAAATTTTCGTAATATATAATAACATACTTTAAATCCAAAATTTCAAGTCTGTAGGTCATTTAATTCCAACGTTAAGCGAAAGCAAAGTTTCACATTTTCGACAGATAGACACTCACTCACTCACTCATGATCATCAAAATATAACTAGTACTTCCCATTAACTCAGAGAGCTAAAATTTGGTAAAGAGTTAGAATTTAATGGCTACATAAAGAGAAAACTATAAATCTTGTATAATCGAAGTTCTAGAGTACCTGGTGATCCTGCTTAGATAACAAAAGAGCTCAGTCAAACTATTAGAAATCGACATACCACCGTTCAAAAAAATATTCAACATGGTGGGCCGCTTCATCCGATCTCAAAAATTGAAGTTCTGAAGTATCTGATGAAGAACCCGCAGCTATATATGGAGATATGGTTATAATGCCCCCTTCTACTATTGATCGTTGCAAAAATCTAGTGGTACACGTCTTTTAATTTTAATCTAGCCTTTAGAGTCCCACTGCTGGGCGAATGCCTCCCAAAATTAACGGCGAAAAAAAAGACAGAAGTAGTTAAAGGGTACAAAACCAGGTGCTCCATTATATATTATAAATATAAATATCGACTGACATTCACTCAGCGCCATCTTAAATACATATACATAGAAACACCCAGACCAATACAAACAGACATGTTTATGCATACAAATATTTGTACTGCCCGGGGATGGAACCCAGAACCCTTGATATAGTAGCCGACGTCTCAACCATTACACCCAATGGTTCGTCCAATATTCCTTTCAAGTTTCTACAAAAGAACTACTAGCCAAGTCTCGATGTGGAGCTGCTTGTTTATCTCTAAAAAGTAATGAAATCAAGACAAAGACGTGCCAAGTCTAAGGTTCCTTACTGTGATTACTTTATTATTATGGTAAATGTTGTGTGACTTCTTTATACGTAAGTCGCTTTAACAATTGACTGGCTATTGAATCACCGTTTCAGAAGTGGGAAGCGTTTCTGGCGACAGATTGGTGCAATGGTATCATCTGGTTTTGTATCCTTGTGTAGTCCTTGTTAAGTCTTTACAAGACACCACAAAATATTTATACTTTTGGCGCGCATCTGTTCATAGAGCTATAGTTTATGTTAGGAAAAAATATCAAATCAATTAAAATAACCTAAACAGTTCGATATGTCTTACCGTTTGCGTGCACCAGTGGCGAGGCGAGGTCAGGAGCTTGAATATCAAGCTGTAATCTTAATAATAATGAGACAGCATAGTGTACGACCCTAGCCTTTGCAAATCGGAACGATAGTCAAATAATTAAAAAAATAATGGCAACACTTTACCCAAAACAGTGTCAGTGTCATTTTAATGTGACACTTGAAGCAATGATATCTATTTTGTATAACCTTAAAAAACCAATTTTTAGTCGATATTTTTATCAAAATCAACTTTATGTAAGCCACATTGGCACTCGAAAAACATACAGAGTTTTGTTCTTTGGCTCAGACAACATCTCTTTACACAGTCTTAAGAAAATTAACGAATTAAAGTATGTATACTTGTATTACATGGAAAATATACGAATTTCTTAAAATGACTTAATATTAGATATTCTCTATTTACTCTTTTCTTACAGAAATGCTGATGGGATCATAAAACAATTAGATCTTGTTACGTCTAATACAACAAAGGTTAAAAATGAAATTGAAAAATATGCTATTACTGAGAAGGTAAATATTATACAATGGCCACTGAAAAACCTGAATACCCTAAAATACGACATAGGATTGATCGTTGCCTTTGGACACCTGATTCGGGATGATTTGCTTTCAAAGTTTCCTTTGTGAGTATATTATATTGTGTATAATTTATAATTTTTGTGAGTAAATAATAGTGTGATATGTTGACACATATTATATTTATCTCAGAATCGGAAATCTATTTCTGTTCGTATTCAATATAACATTTTAATGTTTAGATAACATCAATTAAAGAAAGAAGAGAAACAAAAACCTAAGTGTCAATTCAACTAAATAAATGGTAAAAAAACTGTCTGAAAAGAACAATGGAAACTCAGAGTTTTTATATGTGTTTTAACAGTGAACCACAATAATTTGATAAAAGTGATATATTTTGTTGATAAAGGGGAGACATTCCGCAAAAGGGACGTTTTGCGACCAGGGGACATTCTGCGAAGTAGCCATAAATAAATCTGAATTTTGGATTTTAGAGGAATGGTCAATGTCCATCCAAGTCTTTTGCCACGATGGAGAGGTGCTGCACCGATTATCCATACATTGCTCAATGGAGATAATAAAACTGGCGTTACACTCATGAAAATCCAGGCAAATGTCTTTGATGTAGGTAAGTTTCAGTTTTTTTTTCTAGCTGGCTAGACTGGTTGCCAGGTGCAATATCTTAAATTCTAAGACACCTGGTGCACCAGACATTACTATATACGAGACGTTCGGAGTAACAAAATGAATCATACAGTGTACCAATGATAATATATATTAAGATAGAAAGTCATGAGTGCGCTCACTTTATTATAGCAGGCAAACAGCTCATCTAATGGTAAATGACACTGTCACCCATTGACATTTGCAATACCAGAGGGCACTTTAACTAATTGCCGGCATTGTGAAGACTCGAATATGATCTTCTTTCAGTTAGTCTGCATCAAGCACACATACAAAACAAATCAGAAACGTCAGAATCCCTGGTTTCCTGTAGCACATGGCATTAATGTTTTGATCGCCAACGTCATCTACATGTGACAAAAAATGGGCTCTTAAAAATGTGAAATAAATGTGTTAAAACGATTAGTGGTTACATTTGTCTCCACTCCTTTTCCTCCCGAACGAGGATGTCGTAAGAGCCCATAAAGAGATGATAGACTGGATGGTGGGCAGCTGCACTTCATGCATACTGGTTCATACTGCGGTCACCAATCTGCCTGCTTAGCGTGATATCTACGGTTATTTTCCCTTCAATGAGCAGCGCCAGAAAAGATCGGCCCCCAGTTCCCGGCAGCCCCACTATTACCGACCACGGCAGCGGTCGTGGTCACGGTGAGGCGGGGGCTGCGAAGAATCCCCGGGCTTCGAAAGGCTGCCACAAATAATTGACACTGGCAATGTACAGTGGACACATGATGTGGTTGGACCATCACTTCTCCGAATTAGTAGAAGAGCTAAGTCGTTTTAACTGGAGCATACTTGAGTTATCTGAAGTCCGAAGAGAAGGGGGCACAATAACCCTGGACTCCGGACATTTGCTCTACTTCCGAGAAGATGATAGGGTTTCCAAAGGTGGTGTCGGTTTTCTGGTTCACAAGTCCCTTGTCAGCAACATTGTGGAAATCAGTAGTGTATACCTACCTTGTACTAAAACTCACCTCCACGTACTCCCTGAAAGTGGTTCAGGTATATGCGCCGACCTCGTCACACTCTGACGAAGAGGATGAAGCCGTGTATCAGGATACCTCCAGAGCCATACATGGCACAACTTCGACTTTCTACTGGTCTGAACGGGGCGACAAAGTCAATGGAGAGCATATTTCCCATCTTTGTTTTGCTTGCCCGTGCCACAACATACGCAGCTGAGACATAGACACTGACTGCGGAATTGGTTCACAAGGACCAAAGTCACTCAACGCGCAATGGAGCCAGCTATGCTCAGGGTCTCTGAGGAAATAACATCAGAAAAGATTTAATCCGTAAGAGAACTGAAGTAACCGAAATAGCCCACCGGATCAGAAAGTTGGAGTGGCAGTGAGCTGGTCACGTATGTCGCAGAACCGATGGCCGTTGAAGTAGACGAGTTCTGGAGTGGAGTCCGCGTCTTAGCAAGCATAGCATAGCCTCCGCCTCGATGGGCCGATGACTTGCTAAAACTCGATGGTGGAAGCTGGATGAGGAAAGCGGAAGACCGGGATATCTGATGCAAAATGGGGGAGACCTATGTCCAGTAGTAGACTGCGATAGGTTGAAGAGAGAGCTATCTATTATACATTCTGAGAAATGAATTGTTTTTTTGACTAGCCATTCAGATATCAGAATCGCTAGTTGCCTCTTGTTTAGTAACCACACCGAGTTTCTGATAATGCGATGAACAAAAAATTGCTATTAAAAATGATAATAAATAGTGCATGCACACCAATATGTTTTACAAAATAAATAAATATACTTGTAATCACTTCATCAGCTCAGAACTTACCGTTTGTGTATTTACACACATTTGCGTTCGACAATTTATTTCAAATGTAGCCTGCTAACTACATGAAACCCCGAAAGCGCACTAAAAAAACTGAGCAATTGACACCTTACTTTAAGGCTCAAATCACACATTATTGTTTTGTTTTAGCATTCGCTGGTGCAGAAAACTGCAGTTGTTTTGCACTATTTTACTACGCGAGCTATATTCTTCTCAGTTTTTTCTCGGCTCTGTTGACAGATGCGAGCCAAATGTCTTAATATTCCATACAAAAACTTTTGTCATACTTTTATTGTAGTTGAGAATCCGTCTGTGTTTTTATACGTCCATAGTTGTAGATACATACCTATATAAAAATATTTTAACGGTGGAAGCTGGTAACCACAAGTTTGAAACTTGATTAAGATTCACGGGCCAAATAGTGGCCCGTTTCTTTTCACATGATTAATTTTTGTATGAGTTACACGTGGCGGATGCATTCACAGAATGCAGTGATGATCCCCGCCAGGTGTAAAGAATATTGCAAATGATAATCAATATTTATTTCTCTCCAAAGCAACGTAAATATATAAATACTACGATACTTTGCTATGAAATAGGGTTTGGTGGGCTGGATATCTGGGTTATGGGAGACGCCTGCCATTTTAGTTGTGTCATAGTAAAAAAGAGACCGGCGATGGCTCGCCGCTGCTGGATGGGCTTCCTAAATAATCGCCTGCAGTGGGGCGATACAGAGCAAATATGGGCGCACGCAGCTGGGGGTGTTGAGTGGTGAACGGGTTTCGACGCTATAACGTCATTAGACACTTCCACCCCCGATAATATACTCACTCCTGACAGCCATGAAGGCAAGGCAAAAGTTTGTCTATTCTATACCGCAGATATAGCGTATATTTGGAGTGCTATGCACTTCTATGTTTCGGAAACAGGCTAGTTAAATCAGTGGTTATAAGAGACCCTAACATCTGTTGCTTCAAGTAACTAGTCGTCACGCCCACGTAAAATATATTGAGTAGTTCAGATGACTACAATACCTTATATACAAAGGTGTTGTTTCATTCATCGGAGTTATATTCATTACAGGTGAAATAATAAGTCAAAAAATAGTGGATGTTCCGAATGACGTCTTGCTGCCAAATTTAACAGCACAATTGTCAGACATTGGAGCAGACATGCTTGTGGATTGTGTAAGGAACTTGCCGGAGAGCCTAAAACATGTGCATCCACAAGGCAATGTTGGTGTAACATATGGTGAGATGGAATTTTATTTTAATTTCAGCCATATATTCCTAAGCATTAGAGCACAGTATTATTACTTTAAACCTTAAATAGGTTTAAATCCCTAGAGAGGTCCTTAGAGGCACTCGGGGTATAGCTCGCTTCATTACCCAGTGACTTTAAACTTATCCCGCAGTCTGTGTCCATGACTCAGCTAAATAATTCCGTTCGCATTGCGGAATAGTTAACGTGAATACCTGATGGAACTGGCAAAAGTCTACCCAGCGCAACTGAATCCTACTATGTACTATTTTCCCACTAATTTGTGCCAGACAAACTGGTTAGTTTTATCGTGTTTTCCTTTTGATATGTATAACAATAGCAAAAAGTTGTGACTAAATTCTTCTAGTTATAACAAAGTCGCTGAGTTTTAAACTGTAGGTAACCTTTGTAACTATCATTTTCTCAAATATTTTTATATATACATTGCATAAAATTTAAGTTTTGTTTGTCCTCTTTTCAGCTAAAAAAGTAAATAAAACTATAAGTGAAGTCAGATGGTCAGAAATGAGTGCTGTTGAAGTATACAATTTGTACAGAGCTATTTATGGATTGTATCCACTTAGTACAAAATTTAGAGATAAGAAAATGAAATTATTTAAAGCATTTCTACATAACATGGATGTCAACCAGAATAATATGCTACCAGGAACCATTGAATATTGTACTGAAACTAATGCTATTAAAGTTTTATGCAAGGATCGTAGGTTTATATATTTTAAAACACTTAGAATAGTAGGTAAAAAAGAAAATATCAGCATTAGATTTCTTTAATGGCTATATTAAAAATACTCCATTAACAAAAAGACATAGTATAGTTTGTCAGTGTTAAATAAATTGTATGATATACCAAGTGTCTTTTATTCACAGGCATGCTTATTTTTCTCTCAATATAGGTTATTAAAAACTGACTCAAAATCGATGTATCCAATAATAAATTTACTTTTATCTGTTTTTAATTATAACAAATATTTCCTCGTTTATAAAACGAACAACAAATTTTCAAAAGATTCTCATACTCAACATTATAGATATGCTTAAATACATTTGATTTTATATGTATAAAGTCTCATATATATATATATATATATAAAATACCTATATAATACCTATATAAAAATACCTACATTAACAATATTTATTTTGTACCTATTAATCCTTTAAAAAATTACAGTATTATAGTCTCAACAATGTTATGTGACCAATTACCGAACTATAAGTACATAAATATTTAAAATTTACAACTTTTAAATTGCGATATGATACTAAATTAACACAGGTCCATGTAAGTCGTTTTAAACTCTCACCCTGAAAACAAAAAAATATTTCATTAAATCAACAAGCAATGGTATAGTAACAAATGCTTTGAAATAAATTGGTTTTTAACTAAGGTACAGTATAAAAGTAATAAGTTTTAAAAGCTTTATGTATAGAGGTCATCAAGGCTCGGTGAACGGTTAAATTTCCAGACCTTTATCATGTACTTGCCGCCAAACTATTTCAATTTGGTTTCGCTCGTAAAACCGAATATAAGCGTAACGGTTTTAATCGGGTTTTTTCTTTAAAAAACTAAATTGGTTCATAAGAAACCGGTTTAAAATGTGTATTTGTTTGCGTTATTTTCATAGTTCAGAGTAAAACCTAAATAATCGGTATTATTCGCTATTTTTAACCGGTTCCGAGCCTTTGAGGTCATTTTCTTGAAGAACAATTTCAAAAAAGGGAAATGTTAATGTAAAAAGGTAATATGACTATACTATAATAAAAACTTTTGATATCGTTATGAACTAATGTTATCAATGGTATTAAAAAAGGAAATTATTTGATGTACTTACCAAGTAGGTTTACAAATATGAAGATGGTGTTGATCAATGCACTCGTCCACAACTTATGTGTCTTGTTATTTAAATATTTTAATTAATATGTTGCTTAAAGTACAGTACAAAGTCGAAACATGCAAGACAACACTATATACTTAATTTTTATGGTGGTCGTTTAAAATTGCAGGATTATAAGTAGTTATGTATCTATGTAAAGCATGAAAAATGAAATGTGTACACGCGTTTTAGTTCAGTCACGAATTCCAATTCCTATCGCAATAAACCTACATAACTTTAAAAAGCATACAATAATAGATATATCTGATCCACTGGAGTATCGTAGTTACTATTTATATCTTTATATCCAATATCAAGAAGGCAATTATATTAATTCATGCAAAGATCATCCATTCCATTTATTGTTTACTAGCTGTGCCCCGCGGTATGAGATATTTTTCCGTAGCAAAAGTAGCCTCTGTGAAATAAGTAGCCTAGGCGGATAATCCAGGGTGCTAGGTAATTCCATACCAAATGTTATAAAAATTGCTTTAACCATTGAGATGTGGAAAAGTAACACATACAAACTTTCGCATATAGAATAGGTGTTACTGTGATATCTAGTAGATATAAGTGTCCTCTATATTAGACAAATCGTTAAAAACGTAAAAATAACCTATAGCTTGGCTGGCCGAACCATTTCATTAGTAATATAATTATCATGATAAGGACTGATTTGGTACTGAAGCTACTTCTGGCCGTTGATTCTCTCAGTTGGCAGTTGCCAAATCTTTGTAATCTGCATATTGTTATTGGCGAACTATCAGAACTGTTATTAGTATTGTCATCTTCATCACTGATGTCAGCACTCGGCAGTCATTATCTTTTATCACATCACGGTCAAAATCGTTAAATATTTTTAAAAAGTTGGATTAAATTAATTATTTTATTTCAATTTATAGCCAGGGAAAAGAAGTCAAAAAGATCAGTAAAATAAAATTCTGAATCAATAGAAAATAACGGATGGCAAACCCAACAAAATGTAATATGACATGGCGTCATCGACAGGCACTGGTTTACCAGCAACATTTCAACCTAAATGTGCCTTACATCTATGACTTTTCATTTTTATTATTTTTATATTATAAGGTTTGTGAAAGGAATAATTAATATAATTATGTTTTATAATAATGACAACGTGGTTTTAAATTTATGGTAATATTGCTCCACAAGTAATCAACGCGTTCGATTCCACTTATCAGCTTTCGATTTTTAGAGTAACATATCTAATGTTTAAAAAGAAAAAGGCAACATTGTAACGACGATCAGTAACTATTAATCGTAAATTGTTTATTATGTTTTGAATGGCTAATAAATGAAAGCTTATCGTAAAATTACTCTTTTCGGTTATTATTACAATCAATATGTAATCGTAATTGAAAATAGTTTAGCAATTGTGCAGTTCTAACAAAAAGAAAAACGTAGGTATTACTTCATGCCCGCCGTCACAAGGTTATGTTGCGAAATTTTAATGAAAAATGTGGCCTATTTTAATGACCCAACTTTTAAAACCGCTTACCTTGGGTTGAACCCACAGATTTACAAACTAGAGATTGGGTTGAACTCCTTTGTGTCGGTTAGAAAGTCGGATGTATTGTTTCAAAAAGAAAAGTACCTTCAATGAACTTTTATGTAGGTACCTTTAACCCATTCAATGCCTTTTTGAAAAATAACGTTATTACCCAGATGTAATATGCAGCCCGCCCATCGGCGGTCCCGGCATCACGATTAAGTATCTTTGCCCGCCCATTGGCGGTTTCGGCATGAAGCTGCAGATTTCGACATCTATCTATTCAACCTATCGCAGTCCGCTGCTGGACATAGGTCTCCCCCATTTCGCGCCAGATATCCCGGTCCTCCGCTTTCCTCATCTAGATTTCGACATACATCTTTTAATATGTTAAATTTACTTGTATCTACTGTACCGTGTGTAAAGCGTGTAAGTGAAGTTACTACGATATTTGTGGCTATGGTGTGATAGTTTTATTGGTCACTAGCTGATATGAAATAGATCTTTTATTAAATAACATTTTATTCTTACTTACGAAAACCACGCTATAAAAATAGCGGACATGTAAAAACCTAATTATAGTTGTTAGTTGTACAAAAATTACAAAGGTTTGTGTCCTTGAAGGCAAATCTTGCCCGCAAATGAAATGAATCATCACACTATCTTTCCGACGTTATTCCGTAAAGTTATTTCAGTTTCAAATAAAACCGGCCATGGGCGTTCTCGTTCTTTCTCAGTTTTAAAAAATCTGACAGTACACCCGCCATTTGACCCTGATGACTTCTTGCATATTGACGACATACTTATCATACGTTTCTATTGTCTTTTTCTCATATTACTTTTAAACGCTTGCATGTGTAAATATCTCTAACATGTATATTATTAACAAAAAAGACTACGCTGAACATGTCACTGAAACAGCTAATGGGCAAAGCCCGGACTCAGTCACAGACTCTCCGGACTTTCCTTCTAGTTCTCTGACAGGATGTATACTAGTGTAAACCATCCCCATTTAAATGAATGACATGATTTTTTTTAGCTATAGAGGAAATATCCTAAAAAAAAAAACATTTTAAACACGAATTTCATGTATTTGAATAAATGCACTAGATGTAAGCAATTATAATGATACAATAAAAAACAGAAGCCTTTAATATTAAACCTTACCTCGTTCTAATTTTAACTTATACAGCAATGCGATTTTCTAAAAATCCGTCGCCTGAAAAGAATAAGCTTTATAATACAATGCATTAACATTAATGCTCTCCATAATTTAGGCATTTATCAGGCTTCTGTTTTTCTTATAGGTCAATATGGTGCCTTCGGGGATGATTTTTTCTTTTTATGATCAGCTAAAACACTTTATTAGGCAAGTTATTTATTAGATGCACTGGTTAATATGCAGCAACGTATATTTTATTAATGAAAACCGCTAGTAAGTATAGTTCGCGACAAGTTGAGATGGCAATTTCCTAGTCTAGTGACATTACTTACTAGGTAAGTAGTTTATATCGAACTTTTTACATGTAACAAAATAAGAGTAACATTTATTAAATTAGGTTTATCATTATAACTAAAATAAAAATGAATCAAGTTTATTCAGTTTAGACTATTGTGGTAAAAGCAGTTATGACCAAACAAGTATTATTCAAAGAATTTTATTGGATAACAATTGAGCTAGTCAGAATATATAAAATTGGCTCGTGCAGCATAAATACTAAGGCGGGCGCAGAAGACGCGCGGCGTGCGGGGTGACACTCCCCCCGCGCCTCATGTCATACCCCGATTTCCATCTCGAATTGTCGCGTACTATAGTAGTAATTGTCTACTGTCCATAAATATGCCATATTACACTATATTTATTCGGTAAGTAGGTATTTTATAAGATATTACATAAGGTACTGATTTAACTTGATAAATTGCAGAAATAACAAATTTTCACAAACTCAATATGTTCGTTTTTAGATACCTCCTGGTATCATTGAAACCATATCGCGTGTAAATTACTCCTTAGGATAACTCTACTTCTACTTCACTACTCACTTTAAGATTACATTTTAAAACTATGTATAACACAAAAATAATTAATATTGTAATTTTATCATGTTACACAATATGTGCGAACTCCATTTTGCAATCTGTCAAAAAGATGTATTCATCTCTGATCCATAAAAAATCAGAGATTCCCATAAATTATATGTAATCAAATCTTTTCTTTTTTTTACTCTACAACTCTTTTCTTAGGTTATGAACTGTGGGTCAGTTTTTTAGTCGATATGGTCTACGCATCCAATTAAATTGTATTCACTTATTTTTAAAATCTTTCCTATAAACTAAGATAACTAATCATCGCTTGCTTAATAGTGTTTGTGCATCACTGGCATTTGGACTAGAAATATGGGTTAAGTATCTATGTTTCCACGCACATACAACTATGTCACACAATTTAATTTAAGCACGAGCTTAGTTATGACGTTAATTTCAGTTCTAAGAGTACACAATGAAGTAATGCCAATCATCAATAAACTAGTTAAAGATTTATAGTTATATTTTACTACTTTTTTCGATTGTGCTGCTACGTTACTTATCCTATAAATTTTACTGCATTGTGTACTTTAGAATCCTTAATATAATTTTTTATTAATACATTACATTTTTTTCTAATAAGTTACACGAAAAACTAACTTTAAATTTATGTAGGTATACTTCCAAGTCAATCGAATTAATTAAAACGTTATAAAAAAAAATGTAATTTGATAGCTTATTGATGGACACTAATATGCTGACAGGAATGCGAGAGTCTCATGTTGTTTCAACTTATGTTGTGGCACTTCACTCGGGTCACAGAGAGCATTTAGGCGCTGGCTGTTTCCTAGAATTTCAGCGAAAATTTATATTACATTAATGCTATGATGTCGTATGCATAATGTAATGTAAACACCATTCTTCGAAATACATCTTGTAAATATACACATAGAAGCTAAGCAGTCGTTTACGAGTTAAGTGGCGCATAGTACAAACTATCTAGCACCTAACACCTTACCGTCCACCAAAATATACATGTTTTATAAATACAAAACAGCTGTTCTCATAACAAAGACATTTATTTAAAGTATAAATACAAAAGTACAATACCGCGTTTTAGTAGATTCAGTAAAAACATGCAAATCAAATAAAAAACAACATCACAATATAAGGAAGAAAAAGCATGTTAGTAGATTGTAGTAACATATTCAAAATGTTTAGTAAATGCTTATATTCTTGGGTGCGAATCTGTAATGGTGAGACAATGCTGTTAAGTAGACGGTATGTCACCAGATAATAATAAATAACGCAAATTTATATTTTTTCTAGGAAATTTATTAAATGTATATTTTTTTTTCTACAAATTTGTAAGTTTCTACACTAAAGAAAAATTGTATTATTTAACGTCTACATTTTCGCAACATACCGAATTCACCCATTAAGTAAGAAGAGTGAACTTAGCCACACATCTTCGACAGTATTGTCGTGACATAATCAAAATAGTACCTAACTCATAACGACGTTGTTCAGAATTATAAAACAAAAATGTGTCTGGTTGTTGAGGTTCTAATCTTACCCAACTAACATAGGTAAAAGCACTTTTTATTTAGAAATTAATAGAAACAAATATGAATAAATACAAATATTGGCATTAAACATATGTATGAATAATAAAGTTATTTATTTATTCGAATGAATACGTGTTTCAATGTATACAAATATAAGTACTTAACTTGGATAATCGAGACCATATCAACACTTATAAATTTATAGTTCGACAAATCCGATAGTCCATTCAGAGGAGTGTAGGTATTATTTACTGCATTTTTAAGAAAAAGCTCTTTTGAATGACGAAATTTTGATTTTACGAAAATGTAGGCGTAAAATAATTCAATGAACCTATAGTGTATAATCTTACAAAGGTTTAAAAACTTCCTAGGAAACTTATAAATTTGCGGTTCTTATTATTTTTCGGTGACATATGTACCTATTTAACTCATAAAAAAGTGCGAATTCCAATTCCTTAAACATTTTGATAGATTTAAAACATTAACTATTTATCTACGGGACGTATTATGCAATTTTATTTTACAAATATAACAAAATAAGTCTCATATTATTCTAACTAATAATAAATAAAAATGATTTCCTATATTTTTGTACTTATGAACTAGTTTGGATTCGACAAAATTAATAAAGTTATCTCAATGGCATACACTCGAATGAGTTTATTTATACATATGTTGCTAGCAGCTAAACCGAGATAACAACTCATATTAAATTTGTTTGCTTATCTATATTTATATGACATTTAATTCAACAACAAAGATAATTCTAGGTTTTATAGCCTATAAGATATAAGCATCACGTATCATATAAATATATAATTTAAAATGTCTTTTATATGCACTACTAATGTATTTTATACTGCCGCTAAGTAACTACCGATTTGACAAAAAAATTGTATGATTCTTGATAGAACGTCTCGTTGTAGAGACAAATATAGGTAGGTACCTTTATTATTACAATTTCGAGATACGCCAAATTTAGATGGAATTCCTTTGAACCGGGTTTGTACAGTATGAGAATGAATTGTAATCAATTCTTGACTTCTTATCGAATTTAAGTGTAAACTAACTATTCAAGGTAACATTTGAGTGATAGCTTTATATTACCTGCCGAAAATTTTAAGCAGCATACAACATAGTTAGGTAATCATTTTTAATAGTACCTATACATATTTTAAGCTTAAATGTACACTATTGTATATATATGTCAAATCAAAATTACATATCGGCGAGCTTATGATAGGCAGGTATGCATGCTTAATTAAATTACATACATTATGAATACAATGACTGACTGCGTTATTTTTTATGAAATCAAAACACTTGTAGTAATTTGTTATTTTTACTAAAACATGAAGCTTAATATATAATAAGATAATAATATATTTATTTATTCAATAATAGCTCTTTTTCCTTGTTTATTTAAAAATAATATATTATTGACGCTAGAAGACGCATGTCTAAAGTAAATGATGGAATTTGAATATTTGCGCATTATTATTGATAAAGCACCCGCAAACAGAGCTTCTTTTAAAATTAAGATATAGGTATATTTGAAAACGTTACTTGATAATAGCATAAATATCCCGGATGATATCCTCGGGATATTGATGAATACATAATACTGGACCCTGACACATGTATAGATAGAGAAGCACAAGGAGGTATATATACGTGTGAACGTGTAAGAATATTACAGTCAAACTCATAACCGGTAAATAAGCTTTTTCACTTAAAAATTCAGTCAATTAGCTTATTGTTCAAACGCCTCGGCGAAAACCCTTATTGGCCGAGAGTTTCTGCCGCTTCGCTGGCCGCTGCCACGGCACATTCACTTAGCGCGCCTATTAGAGGTCACAGTTCTAGCCTAACCAATGTCGGTTAGGGTGAAAGCAATTATTTTTTAGAAAAAAACAGTCAAAATGGTTCTGACCGATGCGGTAAGTCAATAAGCTTATTGACTGAATTTTGCATTTAGGGCTGATTGAACGGTTAAGACTGCAACACGTAAATAAATTAAATATAAAATTGTTTTAATGTCTAGATCAGGTTTGATATTCATCGTCGTATTGGAGGTAGAATCACTGAACAATTACCTAGACAAAAATAATATTTATTAAAAAAAATCTAAATTGTTTTTTTTCCATGGTTCTGTACTGCGAATACTCGTAAAATATATTTTAAATATTTTGTTTCAAAATGCTAAGCATTGTAAATTACTTTAGGTAAGCAATAATAAAAACTTTATTTGTTCCATCTCACATCAGAAAATCAATTACAAACATAACTGTCATTTAAAAAAAAATCGATTTACTTGTTGCCAATCAATTGGAAAATAAAGTAATACAATGTAAACATCTTAATAACTTGTTGGGGCCTATTTAAGATGTGGTGAAAATGAAGATAAAATTAAAGGATCAAGGGTCTTAATAAGTTTTATGCAATATTCATTAGGTAGTAGCTACCGACCTTAAAACAGTGAGAGTTTATGTTATATTAGCCACGAATAAATTGAAATACGATGGATGATCGCGGTTATGACAACAGAACCTATCGAACTTAGCGATCGTTTTACATTCGATAGGCTGTGTTTATTTAGTGGTATATTATTGAGCACTAGTGTTTGCTGTTATGTTAATATCTTTTAGAAACGAGTGCAGTCATGTATTCATATTAAAAGAGATACTGTTAGATATATCAACATCTAAGTACTAGCACCCTGTAAACAAACATACATATGATTGTTATATACAAAACCAATTATTGCACTATTCTACGTTGGTATATGCTAATCTACTTTAAAAGCTAGTCAGAAGGGAAGCGGATGCAAGTAATTTTCTTACATGTGCTCTGGATGACTGCGGATACAGTCAATGAAGTCGCTGGGCTTCAGTTCTCCTCGGCAGATACGGAACACTGCCGTGAACAAGGGGAATCTGCAAAATTACAACGTTTCATTTTAGACATCCTTAGGACTATCATCCATCTAGATTTGGAGGAGTCTGCCGGAGGTTTGAAGAAAAGTTGCGGGTGTTACCCAGACACTTTTGTTGCCAGGGGCACAATCTTTTTTTTTCGAATTTCGTTAAATTGAAATAGATTTTAGATAAAATTCATCCACAATAACCCACATTCAAGAAGGATCGGCACTAATTTAAAAAAATCTTTTTTGTAGCGTGCTGAATTCTATATTATTAAGAAGCTATTCAAAAGAATTTAAATGTTTTTTTTTTATTTATGTTGCAAATGTTAATTTTTCATAGGTGTCCGGAGAAAAAAAAAATTTCGCCAAATGTCCGGATTTGATAGTATTCATCCGGCATTGGTAATTAAGCTTAAGTCTAAGCCAAGCCTATACCGCCGCGTAGGACGCGCTTCGGACCCCCATCCACCATGCTGATCCAGTGCCTGCTGGCGGATGGCAAGCAAGAGCTTCGTTTTTATTCAGCACGATATAGATAACGGATAAACGTATACATAATTTTGAAAATTCGAAAAGATTTGAAGATACATAGCGGGATTCGTATTTTTAAGAATATGTATTTTACGTGTAAAGGTTCAGTTGGCATTTGGAGATATTCAGTTTCATTGCAATACTCTTTTACCAGTCAACCAGAGCATCTAAATCCTGGAACTTTATGGTGTCACTGACGGGATCATTTTCAATCATTATTCAAATCACTTTATCTACCTACTTTTAAGTCGTCAGCATATAGAAAAGATCTTGAAAGAATTAGCTAAGTCATTTATTATGTTGCCTTCCAATCTGGAGGGCGCAGATTTAATCCCGTCACGTACCAATGTGTTTTCGACATTATATGTATGTTAACCGACGGTCTTACGGTGAAGGAAAATATGGTGGGAAACCGACGCACGCCTGCGAAGAGATTCAAAAGTTGTGCGTGAAGTCAGCCAGTCCGCACTGGGCCCGCGTGGAAGACTAAGGCCTTTATACCCTATATGGTTAGGCTCGTGCCCCTCGGTGGAGACATTGAATGAGCTGATAATGATGAGGTAAATCATTTAGGAAAATAAACAACAATGGCCTCTAAGGCACTCTAGAAGATAAATGTCACGCAAGCCTTCTGGCTACGGTTCTCCGTATCCATTAAACGGCTGACCTTTATTATGATGTTACAATTTTAGCTCTTGAACATACTGATTGGGATCAATTTTAACCGAATGCAAAGTATAAGATACTGTGCTTTTATGGTACTTTAACTTTGCTAATATTTATGCTTTCGTTGAATGCAGATGAAAAAATTGTTAAAGATGGTGATTGCCTCAACTCGGAATACAAGTATTATTACCTACATGAAGATACTGAACACTTCATGCATGGAGTGTAGCCAAGTGCTGCTATTTTTGTATATCTAAGTATTTAATGGCGTTAAAATTAAACAATACAATCATGTAATGGTTAGTGCTACGTAGAGTCGTTACACGAATAATTGGGACTCTGTTTCTTTCTATTTTTCCCGTTGAAAGGACCTAGCAAATTTCATATATCATTATTATCCATTACTAAGTATTATTCATAATTAATGTACTCAATTCAGTGATCATGATGACATAGGAATCAGCTTATTTAATTAATACATTCTTACTTGTTTTCCATATTCTTATTAGCCAACATATAGTTGACCTCCTCGGCAGTGATGGGTCCTTGCAATTTTTGGCCATTCAACATCTCATCCTCCAACTCTTTGATGGAACGGCCGGTTTTTACGAATGCTTCCGCAACACGCCTATTCCTACCACCTGGAAAATATTTGAAAGTTCATAACTAAACTAGCATGCTAACCTCTCTCCTTTCAACTAAGTAACTTCGCGAAGGTGGCAAGTAGCCAATGGTATGTAAGAACGTACATCTTGTGTGTATTTTCCTTATTTATTACGCGATGAACAAACATACACACCTCAAATTCGTTTGTTTTTCTCTTTTTAACTGGTTTTGTGAGATCGTTAATGAATTTCTGTTTATCTGTGTCTCATCAAATAATTTTAAATTTTATTTTATCCAATGGGTGGTAAGTGGCATTACGCAGGGCACATAGTGCGTAGGACCACTGGCCGATGGGGTGGTAAAACTCCCGAGTGACGTGCACGTAACGGAAAAAAAGCGTAGGCCAAGTCTAAACCCGATGGACAGATGACCTAGGCCCAAGTTCCGCTAATTTTAAAATGCGCTAATTCTATTTTTATTATGTCTCAATTGTACATTGAATATGTTCGTTCTCATTCGTTTCTCATTCGTTCTGTAAGTTGGTAACACAAATAGACAATTCATCCTACTATACAATTAACATTAACGTTGTACCGGAATACTATATATACAGATTGATTGTAAAGTGTCTTAATGGTGTTATATACCATATGCGCCTAAAGTAAATAAACGGTATTGACGCCCTGGTTAATTCCGTTTATTTACTTTGACGTGATTATGGCGGGTAATCGCAGCGCACCGACTGCTAGGTATCGGTCCGCGTGGCTGTCATTAGGGGAACCTTCGTTCAACAAGACATAATTAAGCTGTAACGATTATGACGACGATAAAATATATTTGATAAATGCAATATGGGTACTTGTTTACTTATATCAGGTAATAAATTCTTATTTGTTGGCATTATCTTCAATGCCTATGTTCATATCTAATCTATTACCACCCACATATTAGTGTGTAGGTTGTAATCACTCAGTATCTACGTAATTAAATACTAACAGGAAATGCTTAAGACGAACTGCAAAACCTTAGAGTATCGTTTTGCAGCCACTTAGCTAATATGATTGGAATTGAATCGACCAATGAGAAGTCACAGAATCAATTAAAAATAATTTGATTGGTTAGTTTCTATTAGAGCGCTATTTCTATTGGTTTTAAACGGGAAAAGGCTGAGTACTGGTGCGGGGCCGACTACTAGTGCCGTTACCCTACCTATATTCTAAAAGCTACAATAGAACTTAGGTACAATACAACTTAGGTATTCAATATCTGTTCACAGTCCATTAAAAACATACTGAGCATGGGCCTGCCAAAATTTTTTACAAGAAATTAAGTATATTAAATAGTAATTTAGTAAATTAAACAGTATTTTACTTATTTCAATCATGACATGATTCAATAAATATTTTGTACAACTTCCTAATTTACAAACTTTATAACAATGCCGCTCTGTCATGGTCAGGCGTCTCACTCACCATCAGGTAAGTGGCATGACCGTCCTGTACACTCATCATAACATAAAAAAAGAAAGAAAGATTTGTAATAATAAAAAGAACTACTAAACAGAAATTACTGTGTCAAATTAGAAAATCTAATAAAATAAATCCATACGCCTAGGGATGAAACCACCACTAAGGTATCGTTACTTTTACTCGATACGGTATCGGTTGTCAAGTATCGATACTTACTCGTATCGAATAGTTTTTGAAAAATTTCAAGTAAAATCTTCTTTTGTAGCGGTACTAAAAATTAATTATACATTTTTTAATGTTTGCCTGTTAGATTATTTCTTGAGGCAATTAATGTTGCGCCAGCTTTGAAAAAATCCTCTTTACAAGGTCCAAAGGTAGGTACCTAGTTTAAAAAATTAGTGTAGAAATAACGGTGGGGACTAAAGCTTCAAATCATCCCATTCCTTCAATCGCTAAGAATTTTAAAGTGCAAGCTAGCCTAGCCAAATAAATTTAACTGCATCGGCTTTCCATAGAAAATTCGCGCTTTCACTTCATGCCAACTGTGAGTTGTGTTCTGACCGAAATCAAAATCTTTATTCGTTGATTAATGTTCAGACGCATAGGTTGAAATTGTCACATATTTTAATATTATTATTTTTTATGACCTTACCACACGCACTTAGAAGGAAACAAATCTGGGAAAGAACTTGAAATGAAGTTTTTAAACTACAGTAAAATACTCATATGATATGAGAACTTTTAGCCGATACTTACTCGATTCTTGATTTAAAAGTATCGATACCAAAAATACTTGGTATCGGATAAAAGTATCGAGTATGTACTTGTATTTACTGATATCGATTCATCCCTAAATACGCCCACGTCAATAACCAGTCAATTGTAGGCTTGATAGAGCCAATAACGTATAAAAATATTCAACAGCCAAGATAATTAATAAACTGACCATTCACTGCAATGCAAATAGCTGCAGAGCGCAACGACAAAATATACTACGTAAAGAAAAACATACTGTTTTGACCGTGAGTACACGTATTTGGCACAAAAATCTGTTGTTAATAATGATATATTTCTATATAATTGTATTACTTTAAACCATATCGTCATAAGCACAAAATGACGAATGAAACATACCATCTATGGTTAGTTTGGTTTCGTACAATAGTATCCACTCTTCCCTTATTAGCCAATCGAGCGAAAACACTACTGGTGTCCATCAATAACCATTTATGACGACTCATTTGATGTAATGGTTGAGATGTCGGCTACCACACCAAGGGTTCTGGGTTCGATCCCCGGGCAGTACAAACATTTGTGTGCATGAACATGTCTGTTGCTATTGGTCTGGGCGTTTTTATATATACAATATATGTAATATGATTTTATTAAAATGAGTATGTATATAAGTTGTTGTTTATCAATTGTTTAGTACCCATATTACAGGCTTCACGTTTAATTTGGGGCTAGATATCGCTATGTGAATGTCAGTGGATATTTATTTATTAGAAAGTATACATATGAAATGAGATAAAGCGTGTTTGTTATTCTTACCATAACAGGTGGTCACAAGGTCGGCAACCCCACACGACTCGAAGAAAGTACTAAGCTTGCTTCCTGGGTAGAAGACATCAACAAACTTGATCATTTCCATCAGACCAAGCCTAATAACGGCCGCCTTAGTGTTGTCACCGAAGCCCAGTCCGTCAACGAACCCGGCGCCAACGGCTACAATGTTCTGTGTGGATGTCAAACTCCGTTATACTCTTAGATATTCTCACCAATACTAGATTCGCCTGCCCTTATTGCTTTTGATGCAAACTGCACCAAGCGTGATAACGCTGAAATGCATTTTGCACCACTAAAACATTTTACGTTATTCAGCGAGATGCCCCGCAAGCAAAGTAGGTTTGTCAACCTTTCGGGGTAAACGTAAATGTGTTGTTTACATTATAGGTAATCTTACTTTTAACGTAATTAAAAGTAAGATTACCTATAATGTAAACAACACATTATAGGTAATCTTACTTTTAATAAAAGAAAGTGATTGGTGTTCTTGTATTTATTATATGGAGCTATTAATTCTTCTTACTCGAAACCAAAAAATAATTTTACACACATTTTATTAACTCTAACACACTCTAATTTGTTAGTTTACATAATTTGTACATAATTTGTTGATACTAATTTTCCGATTATTTGGTTCTTATGCTTAGATAAACAATAAACTAACTACTAAATAAGGTCAAATTTTTAATGAATAATTTTATGTCACAAATAAGTCAACGTCGGTATAACGTGTCAAGCGGCTCGGACATTTTTGGTTTATATTATTCATGATTGTGCATCTAGTTAGTTTATTGCTTATCTGAGGTCATCAGATATCAGGTTCTTTTCAGCATAATATTAAATATTTCTTTTTTATTATATTATTAAGTAGCGCAACATTTCAGTTCAATTTGTTATTTTTTTGCATACCGGCTGCCTAGAATTCTGTAAAAACTTACCTTAAGCGCCCCGCAGATTTCCACCGCATCTTCGTCGTCCACTACAACGACCCTGAAGTACTCTGTCTGAATTATGTCGCGCATCATGGGTGCGAGCATAACATCGCGACAGCCGATCGTTGTCTCGCAAAACTTTTCCTCTGCCACCTTTATAAAACAATATTTAGGGATTTAATCAATGGAATCTACTTTATTTGAATTGGACATGGCAGAGTTAAAGACCTGCTTCTGGGCCTTCAATACTGCATCTGACATGGTCAGGCGTATCAAGCCACCAAGTGATCGAACTGACCAGTGCGGCCGACTTCACGCATAACCTTTAATCGATTCGCAGGCGTGCGTAGGTTTCCTCACGATTTTCTTCACCGTAAGAGCGTCGGATATTATTTGGGTTTTGAGGGCTATTCAGGCTTATACAGACCTGTAGTCACTTCGACCTAGAAGATCTTTTGTGACTCGCTCCTCTTCCTCTACTCGAGTGTCGGATAAACGTGCATACAATTTCGAAAATTCGAGATATTGGTATGTGGCGGGATTTGAAACTTCACCCGCCAAATCGAAACAAATAATAATTAAAATACTATCATGCAATCCCAAGGTACACGGTGACATTATTTTATCTGCAATTCTTTATTAGGTAATTGAAAGAATACAAAATCTTATGCTCAATGTTGTGACGCACAAAATTTTCCATTAATGTCTAGTTCACTTTATCCATGCCAGGTCATAACATTACTATATATGTTTATATTTCCTACTCGTATAACTAAAGCCATGTTAATCATGTAAAATATCACGCCAACCTTACCTGCTTTTGGTGCAACCTGCAGTGCACCAGTGCACCGGGTTAGGGGGTCGGGGTTCAATACCCCTCAAAATATAATAGAAAAATATGCAAAACATTTTACTAGGTATATGTATTTCTTTCGAATAGATATTTCGCTATTGGGAACGGATGGCCTTCGAGTATTACCAGGCAAGTGACGAGAGAAGATGGCACTATGGATGAACTTAATAAGTTAATATTTTGTAGTTAAGGATAGATAGTTCAAAGAAGAGTAAAATTAACTAATAGTATGTAATACCCTACATACATGTTTTTATGTGTGTGGTCGTTGGCACTAAAAAGTGCCATTGACCACACCGGTAGTCGATGGCACATATATAGTGCCATCTACCTCCTTCGAGGAAGTGATACATAGTTGATTATTCCGCATTTTGTATTGGACATTATTATCTATTACCTATTAAATAATAAATAAATAAATATTCACTGACATTCACACAGTGCCATCTAGCCCCAAGTTAAGCGTGAAGCCTAATGGGTACTAAACAACGGATAAACATACTTATATACTTTTTTTATAAATACATACACAATATACATAGAAAACACCCAGACCAGTACAAACAGACATGATCATGCACACAAATGTTTTTACTGCCCGAGGATCGAACCCGGAACCCTTGATGTAGTAGCTGACGTTTCAAGCATTACACCAATTACAATTTTTATTTTTGTGTTTATTTTAAACAACTATGGCACCTAATTAGTGCCAACGACCACCCTCTTGGCGGATCAGGGGGTGGTCGATGAAAATAAACCGTTTTTATCACTATAGGTACGTCGCGTAGGATAATGATTATGGCAGACACAGTTTACTAAGGAAACAGTTATAGTACCTAACGTGTAGGTACAATACCATAAATATGTTCATAGGTAGGTATAAAATAAATTGTCACTTAGGCATGGTATGTTTTTGGTGCAATCAACTCGCCTTTAGGTACATCGACGCACTTACGCTAAACTTATCACTATAAGACAACAGAATACTGAATAATATGATAATATCAAGTTTCGAAAGCAAAGGTCATGATATTTATGATGAATCGACTTTTATCACGTCAAATTTAGGTGAAATGCATAACTTGTTGCATAATCCCTTATGCTGTCGCCATTAACTGTCAACACCATAATTTAAAATAGATAACAATGAACCCTTACTATCAACGAAACTAGTGCAAAAACAAAGTGTACAACTGTCACGAATTTTAAAAGGATATGTCAGACTGGTATAAAATGTAATAAAAATATTATTGAACTAATTAAATAGTCAACCATTGCAATGCCTCACAATCCAGGAGGAGACTAAAATATTGTAAGCAGCATTTGCTCATTCCTTTGTCTTAAGATTATATTGTCCTAGAAATTGTTCTAAAAGTAACTATATATGTATGTCACAGTTTTGTTTGACTACATTACTAGAAATGCATTTGTTTTAGTCGATAAATAAACTTTTAGTATTATGTTATTCGATAAACAATTATGTATATAAGATCGAAGGTCTTCTTGATTAACCGTTCCGAAGTCCAAGTTGATGACGACTATTTGCAGCTAAATAACACGTTTAGATTACGTTTCATCCCTACCAAGATATCAGTATCTACCTAATTAGTTAATATTCTCTTCAATAAAACACTGCTGAGCCTGAAATCCACGCAAATATAAGTTTCTGATAAAATCTGTACTTATTTAAAGATGATCGTCAGATCTTTTCAGAATATGTAATTTATAAACAAATATTTCCTTATTAATTAACTAACTACGGAGGCAATTTCTATCCGCCGCATCGGCGGCCGAAATAGCTAAAACACTAAGATTACACTCCACAAATCGACAACCGAGATTCCGCCCCCGCGGGGGCCATCGTCGCGTAACCCTGTAGGTTCGCACAGTCCCTATTCGCGTAACCGGCATGTGCCGGGCCGCTTTTCTCCCCAAACATATGTTAGGCTACCAAGCCCCCCCGCCCGTCCCCGTTCGGGGACGCCCTTAGGCTCGTTGTGTAAATACTAAGGCTGAGAGCCATCTGCGCTCGCCACTTGCCCGGTGAAGCTGTAAAGGCCATCTGCGGCCAACAGCAGTAGTCAGTTCGAAAAAAAAAAAAAGGAGGCAATTTCCTTAGGGGCACCTCACACAAAACCGGCGTTAAGCGTCGCTTTGTTGACAATTTTTTATACAGCCTAGTTAAACACTTAGGGTGAAAAATGTTAATAGTAGGTATGGAAATGGGCGGTAGTGTCATTTGACATCAGATAAGCCGTGTGCTTATTAATTGCGTTTGTACATAAATGTTGATTTATTACTTTATTCCTTATTAATTATAATTGATAAGCAGCAGAAGTTATTATGTAAGTATGTTATGTCCTAATATTATATAAACTTTTTTTTAATTTATAATACTGGATGTCATGCTGCCGTGACCACTTAAGACAAATTAACAATATAAGACTGCACATGATATACGGCAGCTTAAGCAGAGGCAGAGCCCTTTTAGAGCGCAAATACCTAGATGTTTCTATATTTATTGTCTTATTTTTATTTTATTTTTGTTAAGCATTTTGTATTATTATTAGGTACCACGTTGGCCTAAATCCATTACCCCTACATAGAGGTAGGGGTAATCTTAAAAAAAATCGTAATTATTTTTCTGTTCCCTTTGTTAACTTTGGCAATGCACTCTTTGGTTCCTTTGAGTAAGGTACGTGAGTCCATGAAGTGTCCCCACTGTCGTGCACGGAAGTTCCAAAAATGATGTATAATGCCACAGTCATAGGAGCAATTTGTAACAGCGGACGCCTTTTTTCTGACTCATGCTCCTACTACGGGTGAGTGAAGTTGATGCCACTACCGCCTCGCAACTCTATGAATACGTCTGGGCGGACCTGATTTATTTATTTAATTATGTATAATATACATCATTAACAACCACATCAAATGGGGCATTTTATGTTATGGGAGCAAGCAAACGGCGTATCTGATGTCAAATGACACTACCGCCTATGGACATTTGCATATTGCAATACCAGAGGGAATATAACGCCGTCCCGGAGTCCCGTCAAAACTATTGCAAGTGTAAAAACAAATTTTACAAGAGAAATAAAAAACCCATTTTTTTATTATTTCGTCTTAACTGTTTATAGTACTCATAGAGTACCTGAATATACGTATCAAATGAAAGCATCTTTTTTCTCATATGGTAGTACTATTTAATTGAAATTAAAGTTATTTTGAACGAACTTAAATATTTTAATAATAATATGAGATATTAAAAGTTTGTAAACTATTATAAAATTTTATAACTTTGTTTTTATAGTATGAAACTAATTTAAAAATTTTAGATGTGTTACTATACATAGATCGTAAAAATAACAGAACTTTTAAAATAAGATAACAGCGTTTTACAATACTTTTCTCCGAGGACGGCGATAAGAGGGATATGTAATGCCGGTTCTTCAAATGGGAATACACTCTTTTTTATTTACATCGTTTTATCTGGTTAGCTTTTTATAAAAACGAGAAATTATAGTTCTCAAACCATAGAAACACCTTACCTCAGAAGCGATGTTGGCCCCCATGAGAACAGAGCATGGAATTTTCAAACACCTCGTGATGATATGGGAAATCAGGTCAATGCCGCCACCCTCAGCAATGTCGAAACCCTGCCAAAATGCATTTACATTGGTACGTAGGTATGTACATTTGTACCTACTCACCGTAATATCAGTGCTTGCGTCCTGACATTGAAATCACAATTGTTGCGCGTTAAAATATATAAATAGTATCGTTATTTTTGTATTGTCAGTTAGTTAGCATGTAGTAGTATTTCAAGAAATAATTGGGGCTTTTGTGTATTCACATACTTATGAAATACAAAAGTTCCTTGGCCATTCAAGGTTAAAAGAGTGCATACTTATTTTTTATAAACATAACACCAAGAGTTTAGCTAGCACCAAGTTACATCTTTGGAGTTTGGTTCCAACGAGTCTCTTGGCTCTCCGGTCTACTGAGACCATTCTTGAAAGAAACCGGCGACCTTTTGTAAACCGTGTGTTCGATATAAGTAGTTGATTCATGGAAGGCGGCATTAAAAAGTTAACTAATACCATGTAGAAAGAAGAAAGACAAATTCTTAAATTCATTTCCATGATTTTTTTAAATGTCATCAACACTCAGATCTCTTTATTTTCGAAGTTGCTCCAATACCATAGATACTTATCTCGCTAATGTCTACATCTGGTAAATCTCGTGTAAATTGGCATGTTTATTTAACACATTAAATAACTTTCCATGAGTTTTTCTACATCAATCTTTTTATTTGCTTCTATCTCATAAAAAAGTCTGTAGTTGCTGAAATAATTAGCGACTTTCGAGTATATAGTACTCGTATTAACCCATTAAACGCCGAGTACAATAGAAAATGCATTTGTCCTTGTAACGATTACTAATTAAATTTGTTAGTTAAATATGTTATTTATATGTAAAACAATAAACAAAAATAAGTTATAATTGATACCATACCTTTATAAGAGACAGTGCAGCAGCTGTAGGCTTTATTTTTCCAAGGAGGGTAGAGCACAATGTCCTTACAAATTGATGTGGTACTACGAAAATGAGTAAATCTGCATCCTTAGCAGCTTCAACTACATCAGGAACAGCCACCTGTAGGTGTATTTGTTTGATAGAAAAAATCATGCCATGATTGCCGAAAGTAAGAATCAAACTAAATAGAAAATCTATATTAAGACACTGCTCCCGGCATTCAGTTAACAAAACGATATTGAATCAAAATAATGTACTAAATATTGTAAACACTGAAAAGGTCTACAGAAAACTCCGCGATTGCATATGTCTATCCCACAATTTTTGTTTTATCATTGTTTTTGTAGGATACTCCGCCACTGACGGATATATCCTACAAAAACAATACATTCTGTATTGTATAACCAGTTAACAGGTTATATATATACTAGCTTTTGCGTGCGACTTCATCCGCGTGGAATAGGTACTCGTACTTCGGCGTAACGCTCTCCTTAACCCGCTACTTCGTTTATACAGGTGAGGTAAAACTGCTATATCATATATTCATCTAAGTTAAATGATGTGAGTGGCAATTTTGTTTACAATGTTACACTTGTGATAATAGATTAGAGAAGGATTATCTTCATTTTTGAAAACACCTTCGCAAATGATGCATTATTTTAGAAAAATTTTTTAGCAATAACATATGTTATAGGGAGCTAACCTTAAAAGATAGACATATGCTGTCGCGGACTTTTTTGTAGATGACTTTTGCGAAACTTTAACCGTTTACGTTTACGCAGTGGAAACTCCAAGTATAAAAAATTCCCCCCCGATTTTGAATCATTCTTCACTGCTGCTCCGCTTCTATTGCTCTTAGCGTGATGGTATATAGCCTATAGCCTTCCTCGATAAATGAGCTATCTAACACTGAAAGAATTTTTCAAATCGAACCTGTAGTTCCTGAGATTAGCGCGTTCAAATAAAAACTCTTCAGCTTTTTATATAGTATAGATTAAAATACTAGCGTCCCGTCATGCTTCGCACGCCTGCCGGCTCTACCGGTATGCCGCCAAAACTCTACTACCGCAACTTTTAAATCTATATTTAATCAACAATGTGTTTAAGGTATTTAATTGGATAAGGCATAATGCTGTTATTAAAATTAATAAATTACTGGTTAAAATCACTTTGAAATCGCCCCTATTATATTGTAAAGAGTATGAATGACAAAAAAAATAATTGTGGATATCCATAAGTGATAGAAATATGCCATCGCGGAGTTTATCTGTACACCTTTTCAATGTTTACAATACTAAATATTAAGGNGGGCCATCGTCGCGTAACCCTGTAGGTTCGCACAGTCCCTATTCGCGTAACCGCATGTGCCGGCCGCTTTTCTCCCCAAACATATGTTAGGCTACCAACCCCCCGCCCGTCCCCGTTCGGGGACGCCCTTAGGCTCGTTGTGTAAATACTAAGGCTGAGAGCCATCTGCGCTCGCCACTTGCCCGGTGAAGCTGTAAAGGCCATCTGCGGCCACAGCAGTAGTCAGTTCGAAAAAAAAAAAGGAGGCAATTTCCTTAGGGCACCTCACACAAAACCGGCGTTAAGCGTCGCTTTGTTGACAATTTTTTATACAGCCTAGTTAAACACTTAGGGTGAAAAATGTTAATAGTAGGTATGAAATGGGCGGTAGTGTCATTTGACATCAGATAAGCCGTGTGCTTATTAATTGCGTTTGTACATAAATGTTGATTTATTACTTATTCCTTATTAAATAATTGATAAGCAGCAGAAGTCTATGTAAATATTTTATCTAATATATATAAACTGTTTTTTTAATTTATAATACTGGATGTCATGCTGCCGTGACCACTTAAGACAAATTAACAATATAAGACTGCACATGATATACGGCAGCTTAAGCAGAGGCAGAGCCCTTTTAGAGCGCAAATACCTAGATGTTTCTATATTTATTGTCTTAATTTTTTTTTTTTGTTAAGCATTTTGTATTATTATTAGGTACCACGTTGGCCTAAATCCATTACCCCTACATAGAGGTAGGGGTAATCTTAAAAAAAAAATCGTAATTATTTTTCTGTTCCCTTTGTTAACTTTGGCAATGCACTCTTTGGTTCCTTTGAGTAAGGTACGTGAGTCCATGAAGTGTCCCCACGTGTCCACGGAAGTTCCAAAAATTGATGTAATAATGCCACAGTCATAGGAGTTTGTGCAATTTGTAACAGCGGACGCCTTTTTTCTGACTCATGCTCCTACTACGGGTGAGTGAAGTTGATGCCACTACCGCCTCGCAACTCTATGAATACGTCTGGGCGGACCTGATTTATTTATTTAATTATGTATAATATACATCATTAACAACCACATCAAATGGGGCATTTTATGTTATAGGGGCAAGCAAACGGCGTATCTGATGTCAAATGACACTACCGCCTATGGACATTTGCATATTGCAATACCAGAGGGAATATAACGCCGTCCCGGAGAAAACTATTGCAAGTGTAAAAACAAATTTTACAAGAGAAATAAAAAACCCATTTTTTATTATTTCGTCTTAACTGTTTATAGTACTCATAGAGTACCTGAATATACGTATCAAATGAAAGCATCTTTTTTCTCATATGGTAGTATTATTTAATTGAAATTAAAGTTATTTTGAACGAACTTAAATATTTTAATAATAATATGAGATATTAAAAGTTTGTAAACTATTATAAAATTTTATAACTTTGTTTTTATAGTATGAAACTAATTTAAAAATTTGGTAGATGTGTTACTATACATAGATCGTAAAAATAACAGAACATTTAAAATAAGATAACAGCGTTTTACAATACTTTTCTCCGAGGACGGCGATAAGAGGGATATGTAATGCCGGTTCTTCAAATGGGAATACACTCTTTTTTATTTACATCGTTTTATCTGGTTAGCTTTTTATAAAAACGAGAAATTATAGTTCTCAAACCATAGAAACACCTTACCTCAGAAGCGATGTTGGCCCCCATGAGAACAGAGCATGGAATTTTCAAACACCTCGTGATGATATGGGAAATCAGGTCAATGCCGCCACCCTCAGCAATGTCGAAACCCTGCCAAAATGCATTTACATTGGTACGTAGGTATGTACATTTGTACCTACTCACCGTAATATCAGTGCTTGCGTCCTGACATTGAAATCACAATTGTTGCGCGTTAAAATATATAAATAGTATCGTTATTTTTGTATTGTCAGTTAGTTAGCATGTAGTAGTATTTCAAGAAATAATTGGGGCTTTTGTGTATTCACATACTTATGAAATACAAAAGTTCCTTGGCCATTCAAGGTTAAAAAGAGTGCATACTTATTTTTTATAAACATAACACCCAAGAGTTTAGCTAGCACCAAGTTACATCTTTGGAGTTTGGTTCCAACGAGTCTCTTGGCTCTCCGGTCTACTGAGACCATTCTTGAAAGAAACCGGCGACCTTTTGTAAACCGTGTGTTCGATATAAGTAGTTGATTCATGGAAGGCGGCATTAAAAAGTTAACTAATACCATGTAGAAAGTGAAGAAAGACAAATTCTTAAATTCCATTTCCAATGATTTTTTTAAATGTCATCAACACTCAGATCTCTTTATTTTCGAAGTTGCTCCAATACCATAGATACTTATCTCGCTAATGTCTACATCTGGTAAATCTCGTGTAAATTGGCATGTTTATTTAACACATTAAATAACTTTCCATGAGTTTTTCTACATCAATCTTTTTATTTGCTTCTATCTCATAAAAAAGTCTGTAGTTGCTGAAATAATTAGCGACTTTCGAGTATATAGTACTCGTATTAACCCATTAAACGCCGAGTACAATAGAAAATGCATTTGTCCTTGTAACGATTACTAATTAAATTTGTTAGTTAAATATGTTATTTATATGTAAAACAATAAACAAAAATAAGTTATAATTGATACCATACCTTTATAAGAGACAGTGCAGCAGCTGTAGGCTTTATTTTTCCAAGGAGGGTAGAGCACAATGTCCTTACAAATTGATGTGGTACTACGAAAATGAGTAAATCTGCATCCTTAGCAGCTTCAACTACATCAGGAACAGCCACCTGTAGGTGTATTTGTTTGATAGAAAAAATCATGCCATGATTGCCGAAAGTAAGAATCAAACTAAATAGAAAATCTATATTAAGACACTGCTCCCGGCATTCAGTTAACAAAACGATATTGAATCAAAATAATGTACTAAATATTGTAAACATTGAAAAGGTCTACAGAAAACTCCGCGATTGCATATGTCTATCCCACAATTTTTGTTTTATCATTGTTTTTGTAGGATACTCCGCCACTGACGGATATATCCTACAAAAACAATACATTCTGTATTGTATAACCAGTTAACAGGTTATATATATACTAGCTTTTGCGTGCGACTTCATCCGCGTGGAATAGGTACTCGTACTTCGGCGTAACGCTCTCCTTAACCCGCTACTTCGTTTATACAGGTGAGGTAAAACTGCTATATCTATGGATATTCATCTAAGTTCAATGATGTGAGTGGCAATTTTGTTTACAATGTTACACTTGTGATAATAGATTAGAGAAGGATTATCTTCATTTTTGAAAACACCTTCGCAAATGATGCATTATTTTAGAAAATTTTTTAGCAATAACATATGTTATAGGGAGCTAACCTTAAAAGATAGACATA
Source organism: Leucinodes orbonalis (assembly GCA_019425675.1). Classification (NCBI taxonomy): domain Eukaryota; kingdom Metazoa; phylum Arthropoda; class Insecta; order Lepidoptera; family Crambidae; genus Leucinodes; species Leucinodes orbonalis. Next base: position 83,631 of record PQWD01000285.1, on the reverse strand, counting down.
TGCTGTCGCGGACTTTTTTGTAGATGACTTTTGCGAAACTTTAACCGTTTACGCAGTGTACGCAGTGGAAACTCCAAGTATAAAAAATTCCCCCCCGATTTTGAATCATTCTTCACTGCTGCTCCGCTTCTATTGCTCTTAGCGTGATGGTATATAGCCTATAGCCTTCCTCGATAAATGAGCTATCTAACACTGAAAGAATTTTTCAAATCGAACCTGTAGTTCCTGAGATTAGCGCGTTCAAATAAACAAACTCTTCAGCTTTTTATATTAGTATAGATATAAATATACTAGCGTCCCGCTCATGCTTCGCACGCCTGCCCGGTCTACCGGTATGCCGCAAACTCTACGTACCGCAACTTTTAAATCTATATTTAATCAACAATGTGTTTAAGGTATTTAATTGGATAAGGATTAATGCTGTTATTAAAATTAATAAATTATTGGTTAAAATCACTTTGAAAATTTGCCCCTATTTATTGTAAAGAGTATGATGACAAAAAAATAATTGTGGGATATCCATAAGTGATAGAAATATGCCATCGCGGAGTTTTCTGTACACCTTTTCAATGTTTACAATACTAAATATTAAGGTTTTTTATTTTTCGAAAAAATAAAAAGTTTTTTCTAAATTAAAAGAAACTTTTCTTTTTCCTTACTACATCAGCTACCTGCCAAAAAAAGTCCCGTTTATACCCAACCAGCTATTTTAGAGATAACCCAGAACAAACAGACAGACAGACTCACAAACGGACAAATTGTTAAAAATTGCTATTTTGGCATATAATATATGCATGAAGAAAAAAAATGTTATTTCAATATTACAAACAGACAATCCAATTTTATTTAACTGGAATAGATATGTAGTACTTGTATTTATATAGTACTCTAAAGTGAATTATCTTCTTTTGAGAAAAATAAATGAATCTATAAACATTATACCCTTGTCTGTTTTAGTATCTTCAGGAGAAATCTAACAATAGTTTTTTTATGTCTGGACACCTACATCACAGTTGAGTGATTATGGGGAGATATCCCCTGTGTGTAAATTTACTACATTAGAATAAACAACAAAATGTATTAAAAAAATGAATTCAATAATTGGTATTACATGATTCATACCAGTATTAACATTGTTTTAATACTGTTGTACATTCAAAAGATTACATAACATGTTGAATAACAATGACATTGGCAATGAGTAGATCAAATATAGAAGTAACACTAAAAATAGATGAACTTGCTACAAGACCATGTCAACCAATGATACATTCTACCTATGTTAAAGTAAATAAAAAATGAGGTGTTTATATTAAAATATGGTTTGGTGTAGGGTTAACCTACATTACAAACAGGTAAATTTGTCTATAATGACTTAATTTAAACCCACAATTATGGCTCAGTCCAGGAAGTCCGCAGCCAAGTATAAATGTGTTTATGAGACAATATGAAAACATTATATTGGGACTAGCCTAGATGCCCTAGGTTTAAATAGCCACAAATGAAAGTATTTTGGTATTGAAGTTATTCAGTATATTTTTTTTTCTGTAGAGTCATAGCTGTCCCATGTACTACCGTAAACATGAAATTTTATTTAAGATACATACAACATAGATGTTTATTCTTTAGGTAGGTACTTACAACATTCTCAGGTAATTTGTGTCCAGGTAAGTATTTTACATTCTCATGAGTTTCATTGATAATTTCCGTCAATTTCTTGCCATCAATCATTTCTTCATAGACCCACATTGTGACACGATCTTCAAAATTTGGTAATCTTGCTGCATTTTTACCAACAATCTTTGCTATTGCTGATCCCCTAATAATAATATTGATAAATAAATAAAAGTAAGGTTAACTGAACGCAAAGATAAATATTAAACCTATTTAATTTTTAATCACAATATCGAAGAAAAATAAATTATTTACACAACACTTTCCGAGTAAACATAGATGTTACAGTGTCAAGACTGTCACGTCTAATGTCGAATTATGTCATCACTACGTAAGATCATAATTAACATCTTAACACTTATTTAAATAAAACCTCAGACGAAATTTAAATCAAGAATTAAATATGTATTTTTAAAATCTTACCAGTTACCCGAGCCAATAATACAAACACGATTTTTTAATTGTTTTTCAGCCATTTTAGGTTGCGAATTAAAACGTTATAAACTAGTAGACAAAAGTGTGTGATGGAGACTAAATACCAAGTGCCTTTTTAATTAAAGACCACAGTTACTGCTTCATATTGACGTGATGTTATCATTCTTTAGCACAATTTTATCACAAACGTCAAACATGTTTTTTTTAATTCCTTCCTTTTGGAACAGGCTTAGAACATACAGGATACTGCCTAGTGATGATCATGATGATGATGTATGAGAGATATATATGAATGCCCGACTAGTTTCAGTAAAGATGGCTAATACTGGCTGCAGCAAGGAAAATAGGATGCTAGATGGGGTTTTTTGGGTAGTCAGGACATTGGATTGCCTTTGTGGTTCGGACCAAACAATGTGCCATTTGAAATCATACCCGGTGTGTTCTTCCAGCTGCACGCTGGAGGATCTATAATCGTAATGACAGCATCGGATAATGCTGTCACTGTGGCTGCTTCCTGGGCCGCTAAAATTTGGATGTTTTTGCCTTCGACTTGCTAAGAAGAAAAAGTAAAGATGTGGGTCTTTACTGAAACCTTACGCGGACTTCTTGAGATAACTCAAAGTAACTGTTATACTGTTTGTTGCATTTGCCAACACTTGCACTTATTCACGAACACTTAATGGTTAATAATCCCCTATTATCACACATTATCGATGGGATGAGCGTTGTTAGCATTGGTTTGCAACCCTTCTATCCCGGGCACGGTGACGTCGTTAGGCGGGAGTAGGATGCAATCTGAAAAGCGGCAATCATCTGCAGCTGTCCTAGTGGTTTCACACGTAGTGGCATGCCTTCCTGTGAGCCAAACTGGGGAGGCCAAGAGGCACAGGTCTTGGGCAACCCTGCGTCCCAGGCGTTGCAGTTTCTGTGGAAAGGACACTTCACCCACGTCGTTTCGGGGCGTGGAGAACAACACGGGGAGTGGCAGTTGCCGGTTATAAGCTCGCGCGCATGGACGTAAGTCAGTAAGTTACTGGTCCGCCCCGGCGTCGTTAGTTCCTCTGGGATATTGAAAGAAATGGGTATACCCGGAATACGATGCAGTGCTGTTTTACACCCGCAAGTTGGTTACATCGCTAGCTACCGCTAGCTACTCATAGAACTTGTGACAAGCTTACAAATTGCGAAACTAAAGAGCGTACACTTGTCTCTTTCTTACACACTTACAACTGTATAAACTAAACATGTTTGGTTTTATTTTAGCGCTACTTCTATAGCTTGTCTTTATTCTATGATTCGATGTGTATGTTATAGTGGTATAAATGACCATCTACCATAAAATTATAAATCTGTCTTCCTACACTGACCTTATATTTATACATATTAGTAAGTTTTTGGGTGATCCCGCTAGATCCTTTTGTAAATAAATTCATTAAATTCCGATTAATAACTACGGTTTCTAAACGTATACGATACTGACACTTAAAATGACGTGTGTTGTTTAATATGTGGCGCTAGTGTCTATGGGAGTAAATATGAAGACTGCAGTAGTTTGATTTACAAACCGTTACTTCTTCATTTTGTCGGGTTGGACTTTACTTTAGAACGTTCTCGAATCTCGAATGTGCGTTTTGCAATCGACTTTTCGATCCTAGCCACCTTCCAGAAATCTTTGGTTTGCGTACTACATTGTCAGACGTCATTTAGTTATACTGCGCGTGGTTCGTTTCTCGCAAAATCGGTGTACTTTGAGAGCAATTGCTATTTGCAAGATTTTGTATAGTTGAAGTATTCAGTTTTATCTTGGATTCTTTCAAAGGTTGGTAGATCATTTGTTCCTCTATATAAATTCCACTACCGAAATTCCACTTTCGCTTCGTTACGATTGTCTCTTTTTACATTTATTCTGTTGAAATCATTTTTTTTTAACTAAACATTTTATTAATAAAAATAGGCTTATAATATTATTAACAATAGGACTTTTGAAAAAAAATTTTTTATTGATACCTAGATACCTAACCTTATTTCGCCTATCTATTTGAATTATCACTTTCCTATTTAAATTATATGATTTACTACTCTATGTACATCTCGAATGTATCGATTAAATCTTAAAAAACACTGGAACATTCCATACATTTTACTTGTCATTAGTGATTTCTAGGTATTTCTTCCATTCTTTATTGTTTTCAATAAGATTTAGAGAGAAGTAAGAAATTAATTTGATTTTAAATAGTCTTTAATCTTAGTATTTACTAAACTACTAAGCAAAGCAATCTTCTTTACACAATTACTTTAAAAATACAGTTACTTTATAAATCTTATTTTGAAGAATTTTATTTTAAAGAATGGTGGTAGGTAGAATACATTTATACTTGATATATTTTTTTTTACTGATCCTTATAGTTTACCCTGAACATCTGGTTGATAGATATTTGTTTTCAATCAGGTAGCTGAAGTTTGAAAGATAGGTTAAGTCTGTAGTATAAGATCCATAATGTTAGTTACCTTCTAAAGAGTTGAAGATATGATTTACATTGAAATCAACTCTTTTGTCTATATTCATATCTGCAAGCCGTCTCTGTCTCTCTTTAATATTTTTGTATAGCGCGCTTGCGCTTATTCTTTGTTACGTATCAGTATGTCAGTTAATGCAAAATCTGTCTTGAGTCTGTGGCATAGAGTTTTTATAAAGAGTTGAAGATATATTTGAAGAGTTGGGAGTTGAAGATATATTTGAAGAGTTGGGAGTTGAAGATAGAATAGAATAGAATATTTCTTTATTTGCTAAAAAACATAGTATAAAAATTGTACATAAAATTTAGGAGTGCACATGTTTCGCTATAAATAGTTATCATGCAAATAATTATGAGAGTAAAAATATATTTTCAAGCTTAATTAAATGTCAAAATGGAACAATATTATTAACCTATACATTTATCATTTAAAAAGTCCTTTATGTCATAATAATTTTTTTTTAGAAGCCATTTAAAAAGATTGTTTTTGAACGTTAATAGGACAGTTTTTAATTTCCTTTGGGATCTTATTATAGATGCGTACACACATACACAGGCAGTTTTTCCTATACTTCTCAGACTTGGGGATCGTACTAAGGATCAGTCTATTAGGATCTCTGAGCCTACAATTATTAGCTCTTTCAAAAATGTTAATGTTTCCATGAGTGAAAACAGCGACCTCATATATATAGAGCGCTGGCATGGGGAGCAATCCAAGACTCACAAACAAAAGTTTACAAGATTCATCAGGTGCCGCTCCATATATAGCCCTAATGCATTTCTTTTGCGCAATGAAAACTTTTCCTATCAGTGCCATTTCCCCAAAATATTATTCCGTAGCGTAGGACTCTATGTATGCATTGAAGGTACATTGAGAACAACTCAATTCATATCCATATCAGCAATCCGTCTCTTTCTCTCTTTCATATTTTCGTATAGCGCGCTTGCGCTTACTCTTTGTTACGTATCAATATATCATTTAATGCAAAATCAGTCTTGAGTGTATGGCTTAGAGTTTATTTTATTAGTATACTTCTATGGAGTTAAAGAGTTGAAGATATGTTTTAAAATGTTGGGAGTTGAAAAATAGGTTTGCTAGCAGTTCGGATATGTATCTTTTTTCCATATCCTCTCTGAGTTACCCACGTCTAATGTTAATAGTGGCATAGACTTAGGTACGATCAGACTTGTTTAACTATTAAGAAGTTTTGGTTATTCCAAAATATCTTCCTTCAAATATTGTTTTTGCTTACATATTTTTGTTACACTAAAGATTGATAAAACACAATCATTCAAATTAATAACTTTCATAAATGTGTTTTAACGCCAATATTGGTATTTACCTATTCTACACTGTTGTAACGTAACAAATATATTATGTGATTGTGAAATATATATCCGCGAGCAGAGCGTAAAATAAAACGAATTTTTCTTTGGTGTAGAATCCAACTTTCGAATGTTTTCTAGGAAATTAAGTAGCAGCGGTTCTTGTTATTTCTGGTGACATAGATTATAAAAAATTGGTACCCATGTGTTGTAATATTTATCTGTGGAATTATATGTTAAGTTTTAAATTTTAGAAATCAAGATGGTGAAGGAGACTACATTTTATGACATTCTTGGAGTCAAGACAAATTGTACAAATGATGAATTGAAGAAAGCTTATAGAAAATTAGCACTTAAATACCATCCTGACAAGAATCCTAATGAAGGTGAAAGATTTAAGCAAATTTCTCAAGCCTATGAAGTATTATCTAATCCAGACAAAAGGAAGATTTATGACCAAGGTATGTTTCTCAAAGATTTAACTTTATATATGTAGTAAATAAATAGCAATCTACAACATTAAATGAATTGCAAAATGTGTTGGTAAGCAGATTACTCAAAAACACCTGGACAAATATGAACAGCAAAAAAGTGTTGGTAAAATAATGAAATAGTTTAAATTGACCCTTTGGTCAATTCACACTTTATTTTATTATTTGTTCAGCATGTTTATTGTTCTGTAAATATAGTGTTGATTACTGTGGTCATGCATTTTATCTCCATGACATAAGTAGGAACAAAAACTTCAACATCTCAATTTTTTTTGAGATAACGAAGTCTATTGGTTCCCCCTAGTTATTAATTAAACTCGAATTAATGTCTTTATAGAATTTTTAGTTATTTTAATTAGTCAAAACAAAGCAAGTTACTATCTATGGTCATTTTTGCAGGCGGTGAGCAGGCATTGAAAGAAGGTGGAGCCGGTGGCAGTGGATTCTCATCTCCAATGGATTTGTTTGATATGTTCTTCGGCGGCGGTTTTAGTGGAGGGCGTCGTCGTGGTCGCGAGGCCAAGGGCAAAGATGTCATTCATCAGTTGTCGGTGACACTTGAAGAACTTTATAGGGGAACAGTCCGTAAACTTGCCCTCCAAAAAAATGTGATTTGTGAAAAATGTGAAGGGCGTGGAGGAAAGAAGGTACAGTCAATTTTTTTCTTATTCTAGAATATTTTTTTTATGTTATAAGTGTACAGAGTGGTCTGGACGCTTACCTGATGGTAAGTGTACGGATTAAGTACCTAGGTCTAAACATGACACCACGAAGACCAATAACTGCTAGACAGTTATTAACCTCAATCAATGCCGCACGGCGCCCGTCATCCGAGATAACAGATGTTCAGTCTCTTGTATGTGGTAATTTCACAAAAAAAACTTAAGATACAAGTTAGAAGAGTTAAGACATTGACTGCCATGTCAGTCACTGGTGAATGACAAATAATTAAAATTGAATTGTTTCTGCTTTGATGGCAGTCAAAGGATAAAAAACAGATGTTCTGATATACTGTAAAAACTTTATATAGAATTTATTAGAAATGCATTATGATTAATATTTTAATAAAAAGTTGTTCAATTTAATTTATCTTACTTTTTATTTTCATTTCAGGGTGCAGTCCAGACATGTCCTACCTGCCGTGGCTCAGGCATGCAAGTTCAAATTCAACAGTTAGCTCCGGGTATGATTCAGCAAATTCAGACTGTTTGCAGTGAATGTAGGGGACAGAGAGAAATAATAGACCCTAAAGATCGCTGCAAAGTTTGCCAGGTATGCTTTTACTCATGTACTTTTTGGGATTTATAAAATGATTTTTCAATTCATTATCAAATAACCATTATTGTCAAATTAATGTCGCTTCAGGGCCGCAAGACTGTGCGTGATCGTAAGATTTTGGAGGTACATGTTGATAAGGGCATGACTGATGGACAAAAGATAGTTTTAGTAGTGAGGGTGACCAGGAACCAGATCTGGAACCAGGCGATCTTATCATTGTTATAGATGAAAAGGAGCATGAGGTAAGAATAAAATTTAATTGAATTAATGTAAACATTATAATATTTATGTAGACAATTCATTATATATTATATTTGTGATTTTAGGTGTTCAAGCGATCTGGCAATGATCTTATTTTAAGGCTAAATATTGAGCTTGTGGAAGCACTTTGTGGGTTCCAAAAAGTAATCAGAACTTTAGATGCAAGGGACATTGTGATAACAGTATTACCTGGAGAGGTCGTAAAACATGGTGATGTCAAGTGTATCCTAAATGAAGGTAGGTTAATTGCTAATATAAATTGCATAATTTGCTTTTACACCCCATGACAGTCCACTAGGTACTCTACCTAAGGCCTCTTAAGGTTTCGCCTTTATTTTACTCACTTGGCAGGTGGGTTGAAGATTACATTTATAAAAAAGGTTGTGTTTAATAAGAGGTGGTGCTACCCATTTTCTACTAGATTTTTTGCGTAAGCGGCCTCTTAAGGCACTCATGGAATGACATGACTGTGTTGAGAATTGTATTTTTATCTACTATCGTCAAGCAACACAGCATAAATAAAGAATCTTATAAAATATCATGGTTATTAAAATAAACTAGTTATTACTACCATAAAATAATTTAATGGCTCACCATTGTAATTATTTTGCTAATGATTTTCATTTTTTTGCAGGCATGCCAATGTATAAGAATCCATTTGACAAAGGTCAACTTATTATACAATTCCTAGTTAATTTTCCTAATCGCATTCCGCCTGAAGTCATTCCTGCATTGGAGAATTGTCTTCCACCTCGTCCAAGGGTCAGTATTCTATATAATGGCTTATTTGCAAAACCTTAACTTTAAATGTCTATCAGTGCCAAATGGTCGCTTTCGCACTATATCTCTTTCGTTGAATGTCGCTTTTGCAATAAGTCGCGAAAGTTAACAATTATTTTTTTGTTTAATAAAAAATAATAATAAAAAGTGGATATTTCTTCATTACATCAATTAATACTTTGTTAAACCATTTATTTTCATTTTGACAGTTTCAGATTTATCTATTCAATTTGAAATACATTTGGGGATCAATGTTACTTTGGAGCTAATACTAATAATGAATGAAATTGATAATTTTATCTATGTGATTTATATTCCCCATTGCCTAGTTAGTTTGTTATATAAGTAGATGTTCATGTGATTTTACTGGTGTAAATTGTGCCTAACCTGGACGTTGGTTATTAGCTGTTTTAAAATTAAATTTAATGAATGCTTTCATATTTACAATCTAAAGCAGTTGTTGAAAAAACAATAAACATTAACGTTTAGCGAATGACGTTTTGTGAATAAGCCTTCTATACCATATAGGAAACAGAAATTTTATTTTGTTCACTCATCACTTGTTAACCTTTTGATATGCAAGAATGATCCATCATCCATCCAAACAATAAAATAGCATTGTCATACTCGGATCTGGACCACCTACATACCAATAGTTATTTCAATCAGTTTTCTAAGAAAATATATAATATTCTTAAAAATTTCTTGTTTCCATACTTTCAGGTATCATTTGTTAAGGTATATTTATTATGGAAAATATAAATTTTAGGTGGAGATTCCAGAGCTGGCTGAAGAATGCCAACTAATGGACTTGGATCCGGAACAAGAGAATAGACGGCGGCGCGCGCATCACGGACCCGCTTATGAGGAAGACGACGAGCATCCCGGCATGAATCGAGTGCAATGCGCCACCAGCTAGACAAGGAAGCTGTTTATGAACTGCGACGCCAATGGACCCTATCCCCCTCTTGGTGTCACGCTCTCATAATTATATATTAATAGTGTAGCCTGTACCTAGTATCTATAATATAAATTTTTGGCGGCACATAAGGTTTTTGTTTAACTATTGTATAATCAAACATATTTGGCAGCCAGTATAATTGCAAGTTATAACTGGATAAAAAAGGATGTTTAGTAACTATTGAGTATAGATCTAAATTTGTGAGTATGTACTAATAATTTTAAGGTAGTTTGATTCCAGGTTTGGTTTATGACATGATCTTTATGCATGTTAGTATTATATGTATTTATGATTAAGGTTAAATAGTAAAATAATCACTTAACACATGGTCCATTGGCATTCAGGTCATAAAGCTTCATGATTTCTGTGATTTTATTACAATATTTTAAATTAAATTTACAAGTGTAAATTGTCAGCAAATATACGCAAAGTTAACCTTCTATTTTCATATTAGTATGTTTATCATACTCATTGAAAATTTGATTATAAACCAAACATTGTTTGAATTCAAATCTGACTTGCTGTTTCCATATTGAAGCTATCCAATATTGTTGCTAATGCATTAGAAACAAAAGATTTTGTACATGAGCTTGCTATTAAACTTAATTTAGCAAATTGTAGTAATTTATTTATTTGTATAATCACTAATACACTGTAACCAGGAATATTACCGTTATTTATCCATCAATGCCCTGAGCATGTTGATTCTAGACATTATTTTGAATAAACCTATCTCTTGAACTTAAGTAGTTTTAATTGTTTCTGAATTTTATCTTGGAATGGGAAACATCACCAACGTTATACTGCGTGCTGCATTCAAGCTGTAATCCTCATATTTGAAATCTCGCCGTAAATGTATTTTTGAAAACGAAAATAGTCACAATTTAAGAAAATAGTACCCACATTAGTGTCGCCGTTTTAGCTATACGTTGGTGAAGATTTAGCTTGAACGTAAAGCTGTAATCCTCATATTTTTTAATTATGTTATTGTAAATATCAACATGGAATAGTAAAAAAATAATGGCCAGTAACTTTTTATTTTAAAGCAAGTTATATCAATATTGGGATATAAGTTTCTATTTAATAAACACTACTATTGTAGTTGAAACTTCTGTTTTTAAAGTTATGGGTGCCATTAAGTTCATAGAAGGTTCATTTTATCTGCCTTCGTGGTCTAAATCGGTACAAAGCGTTCGGCTGCGAGAACCAAAGATCGTGGGTTTGAAACCTGCAGTGAAATGTCGCCCACCGTAGGCTAAATCACCTGATTATCCGAAAAGAAAGCCCAAGTAACACAAACATGCTGAATAAAGATTGAATAAGAGTAATTTTCAAGAGCTTAAGCTGAATAACGTCTGAGTAAATGGAACTCTGACGTTATTCAAGCAAAAAGGGCCCCAAGTTTGCTGAATAACACCTGAGTAGTTGCTGAGTAGCATCTAAGTAAGAGCTTAGTAACATTTCGATTAACTTAATAACTTTGGAATAAGAGGTCAAATTGCTGTTATTAAGCTCTTACACTTATGTTATACAGCTTCGTCGTCTTGGTACATTTATTCAAGCAGTAATCACACAATTGCGAATTTTTTTTTTTCTATAGGTTTCAATATTTTCATGTGATTATGACATGATATGGCGATGAACATGAAATCGATATCTAAATAAATTTGGATTTACAAGTTATACTGGGTCACCTATTTGTTAAATAAAAGTGCGCAAGTAAATTTATCGTGAATAGTATGTTTTAATTCCATCATATTTTATGCGCTGCGTGAATAATTAAGATATAAGATAGTATATAGTTTTTTCAGACATACATACAAGGTCTAAAAAATTACTTGTGACGAAAAATTTAATACTATTTATTTTCAAGTGGATCATCTAATGTTTAAAACACTACCATACCTCGTATGTAAGTATATATTAACGAATTTGATTTTATTTACAACAATCATTGTAAATAACTTCGAACATTAAATACACTGGTACCGGTCCGGATGATTCCTCTACCACAAACTATGAATAATACCAATAGCTACCGACTAAATAGAGTAGTTTTATCAATAAGACAGATTTTCTGCTGTTGGCCGCAGGTGTGCGTAACCCTAGCAGGAAAGTATGTCCTAGAGTGATATGAGTGGTACCAATGTTTTGTGCTCAATTTACTATATATGTGCGCCAAATATTATATGTGCATCCAGCCGTTTTGGAATAAATCGAAAAAAACAGTTCCTGCTAGGGTAACGTTTTTCTAGCAGGAAAATTTTTAACAAAACATCGGAGAGAAAAAATAATTAGTCCGTTAGAAAGCTTATGTTTGTGCATGAATGTGCGCCAAAAATTATATATGTGCGCTTTCAGGTTTTTGAAATATTCAACTTTTTAATCTTCCTGCTAGGGTAACGTTTTACAAAATCGCATATCTCGAAAACTATTGCATGCGTTTATGAAAAAAATGCATAAATAGCTCTTACATGTGCCAATATGTGCCGGAATTTTGAACAAGAAAAAAAACTTAGATTTTAAGTTATAGCGATTTTTTAAGAAATTAAAAAAAAATGTAGCCTCTTTATAAAAAGACCGATAAGCTCATAAAAAAATGCATTTGATCCGTCTTGAGACGCAGATTATGTGCAGCAAGTTTCAATAGTGCACATTCATTAGTTGTTGAGTAATATGAGAAAAACTAAACAAAAAACCTATCATGAGTTTGACGTTCACATACAAGAAACTGGTTCAATCTAAGATGAGCGAGTGTAAACCATGATTATGTGCATATTGTCAACTAAAATTGTGAAAATTTTCAGCTTAAAATGTTCCGTATTTAAAAAGATATAAACAAAATAAATAAAATACAATCGATTATCCGACCACATTGGAATGACTACTAAAAAGCGACGGTTCGATATGTATCGATGGCCTTCTTAAATTTACACATCAACCTATTGACACGTCTTGTGCCTAAGTACAGTAAAATAAAAAAGTGATACTTATTAATTTTAGAAAACAATATTTCCATATTTTTTATAAATTTCATAAAAATGCATTGGGTAGTACAAATGGAAATAATAAAGAATGTATTGAAAAACAATATAAAAAACGAAATTTTAGTGTGAGAATGTGCTTTAAAGTTATTATGCTTAGTTAATTATGTTCGTTTTTTTCTTCTCACATAAACTCCACACGACTTGCACAATTATTTTAGTACTTCACTTCATTCTTTTTTTGTAGAGTTGAGGTATTATTGATCACCGTCACACAATAAAACTTAATAATGAAGATAAGCGTGACACCATGTTAAAGTAAAAGTAACCATCAATGGACTATGTATTAACTCTGGCCGCGCGCACCAGCTATGACATAATACGTATTGCTTGTAGCAAAAAAAACAGGTAACTGAGGTATTAATTAGAGGGAGACAGATATGTAAACAGTACCTACTCCATCTTGATAATGAAAGGTCTTTTACTACAACTTGCCCGGTGAAGCTGTAAAGGCCATTTGCGGCCAACAGCAGTAGTCATTTCAAAAAAAAAACCAAAAAAAAAGTTCANCACAATAAAACTATAATAATTTGAAGATAAGCGTGACACCATGTTAAAGTAAAAGTAACCATCAATGGACTATGTATTAACTCTGGCCGCGCGCACCAGCTATGACATAAAACGTATTGCTTGTAGCAAAAAGGACAGGTAACTGAGATATGTAAACAGTACTCTATCTTGAATAATGCAAAGGGCTTTTTACTACAATTGCACGTGTTGGCTTCTGAAAATTATAAAGTTATGTTCATACAGTTTTAATTGGGAACAACACGGTCGGTTGTATTTTTTTATATATAAAAAATACTATTTGGCAGAGTAAAAAAAAAATTAATCATATCAATCGTTTAAGTTTTGTAAGAAATTTGTGTAGAGGTCAGAGACCTATGTCCAGCAGTGGACTGCAATAGGTTGAAGAGAGACCCACGTCAATGTAACTGAGGCAAGGAAGTAGTTTGTTGTCAATAAAAAGGAGGTTCTATAAAATCTATCTATAAAGTAGCTAAGTTGGCAACACTGTGCGATATGCCGGTCAGTGCAATAGCGAGCTAGTCTATGTGACGTGCATAACAGTCATCACATCACACTCTGCAGATCGCATAATGAAATAAGAAATTGCAAATTATTCCTGAGACAAATATTATTTTATAAATGATTAAATTACTCTGTGCTTTATTGTGATTACTATGCTCATTGACTGGAAAATGAATGTGATTTTAGGTAATACTGATTTGATAATACCAAAGTATATATTTGAAACTATTTCTGTGTACATTTTTAGGTAGGTATATTATATGTGATCAGTGCCTTAATTAAATAAAATAAAATATATATAAATATTTTAATTCTCACATCCAAAGGTTATTATAAGAAATAACATGCATGCATTTCAATATTACGAGTATATTTAAGTGTTACTTTTTTTGTTTCTATAAATTGGATTTAATTAAAAAATAATGTGATTTTAGTTATTTTTTTTTACTTCACTGGGTCTCCACAAACCTAAATAATTTCTGTACGAGATTTAATAGTTATAACATATTAAACAACTGCTAGAAAAACGTTACCCTAGCAGGAACTATTTTTTTCGAATTACTCCAAAACGGCTGGATGCACATATATAATATTTGGCGCACATATATAGTAAATTGAGCACAAAACATTGGTACCACTCATATCACTCTAGGACATACTTTCCTGCTAGGGTAACGCACACTATTTTCTTTTGTCTGTCCACGTTAAATAAAAGATTTATCATCAGAAAATAATACAGTTTCACAAAGGTTTTTTATATAGTAAAGTAGATAATTTACATAAATTAAGAATAGCAACGGTCCCAATATTGAACCCTGGGGCACGCCCATCAATAAAAGGACCCTTGAGGATCCAGTTCCCCCTAATATGTACTTTTTGGATTCTATTAGTTAAAAACGATTCGATTAAACTAACAGCGTCTTTTTCGACACCATAATGTTTTAACTTCATGAGCAGTGTTTAATGATTAACGCAATCGAATGCCTTCGATAGATCAACCATATTCCTATAGCATCTCGCATGTTTTCCACGCCTCAAAAATATGTTTGATTAGTGTCACTCCTACATCATGTGTTTAAACACGTTTGATCGGTAAAAGAACGCGACGTGCTTTATTTGCGGCTCGTACTCTCTGACCTTCAACAAATAATCGCTAGATGGCATTAGTAGTAGTTTCAGTTTTTAGTTTAAGTAGGAATAGCTACTAAACGTCTTCAATAATAATTTACCGCAGTAAGGGATTTTTAAATTTATCATCAAGTTAAACCTTAGAATATTTTACGAGTTAAAAGCTGTCTGGATCACTTAGACCAATTGGAGTATCACATAACTCGTTAAGACTACTTTTTTCAAAATATTAAAACGTTTTTTTAGTTTGAACCCGTTACTGGGTGAATTTTCTAATTTCCAATATTTGTCTCTAATCTATCAAAGGATCATAAGAACATACACTTTTTATGTATTAAAGTAAATGAAACGGTCAGTAAGCTCACCAGGTGGTATGTATGTGATACGCCTGACCATGAATGATCAAGTATTGGTGGAAAATAATAACAGTGAATTTGTGAATTGGGCACCATTTTGTGTACCTCAAGTGCCAACAGTAAAACTTATAGTACTTTTGCTTTGCCCCTTTCGTATCACTCCAACACAAACACACATCAATAACTAGTTAGTTAGTATGTCCTAAGTAAGAACTGTGTAGGTAACTTGAGCATTTATACAACGTATTTGATCCATGAAATTTTGTATTCATTCTTCTTCTTAGCGTATCGATAGCAAAAACAATTAATGCAAGTAAAATCTTATATCTTCATGCTTTTACCTATCTAATTTATCTACGTATTAATATCAAAGTTAGAACTTTGTATCTTGGTGCAAGATTGATCTTTAGTTAAATCATCGATAGCCAGTGTGTTTCCAATCAACGGAAATGCTAGATTCGTTCTATTGCAATCGCAAGATCTAAAGAACTAGCGCAAACATCGCGTTGGGCGGAGTGACGCGGCGGGATGCGCTGTCGACGCGTCTGTAGTCGATACAAATAAAGCGTCTGTATGACATGACCCGAATTACACGAGTGTTTCACAGAAATCCCGACATGGGTGGACGTTATCTAAAGAGTTTGCAATTATGACTAATTTCTTACTATGTATTATAATATAATAGACATTTTACATGGAATGAAGAATGAGTCTAAGCTTTCAGATTTTAAACTAAATTCATCGGCATCTTCTACATATTTATATACGAAATTCACCGTGTCTAAACTAAATTTGCATGTCTTCCTTAAAAAGACATAGAAAGATACTTATTTATTGCACATAACAAAAAAAAACACTTCAAGATTCTGCACAGGACACGATTGGACCTCTCTGACATCTTCTACATTTTTGTCTCCTGTTTTGGACGATTTGATGACCTATTTAGTTGATCTAGTATGGTCGAGAAGTCTCCTAATACACCAAGGGGTTTTAACTCAATCCCCGGGTGCTACAAACATTTGTGTGCATGAAAATGTCTGTATCGGTTTGGTTATTTCCATGTATAATGCTCGTATGTATGGATTTACGGTAAAAATACATAAATATTTTTCAATTGTTTATGTATCGGTTGTTTTAGTACCCATCATAAAAGCTTCTCGTTTATACTGAGGCTAGATGGCGTTGTATGAATATCGGTGGTTTACCTTCATCATAAATAAAAATAAATAAAAGTCTTTTACATCTTGCCCAAAAATGTGCGATGAAATAATGGCGCGGCGTGATGGTACAAAACTTTTGGAAACCCTTTGACGTTGATATTCTTCTGAATAATATAGAATAGCGTAGTTAAAAGTTAAGCGTCCACTGCTAAACTTTTCCTACGCTATTCTAGCTGATTGACAAAATTTCGTTGTCCATCAGGCTAATTTAAAGTTGTTTTATTAGCGTCAGGATCTGGATGTCTTAGTTATACTCACTCAGAAAATCTGTTGTCCAAACCTCGTGATATCCTTATAACCGACATTCGAGCATAATGCGAGGGGATATAAAGGATATAAACATCCAAAAACTTACTTTCTCATACTTACACATAAAGTGCAAATCCACATGTCGCCATGGACATAATATTGCGTCAAACATGACATACATTTTTCACCTGAAATATAAGAAAGTCTAGCTCATCAATCAGCGCAACACGCGGGCGGTTAGTAATGTGAATGTGCTCAGTGCTATGCAATGTCTTCCTCAGAGCAAGGCCATTGTCATTGATCTTCCAAGACTGCTCAAGAGCATCCTGCTTGGGTTATTTAGATATTCCTGTATGAATGACGCCAATATCACTACTGATGCTAGACAACTTGATAGTCAAGAAAAATGTACACTTGTCATAGTAATTGGACGATAACATCGCGTATTTAAAAGCAAAACATCCGAAAGAGACCACTAAAACTCCGCATCGGAAATAAGTCTCCACAATTAGTACACTCAACCCAAGTGTACATTTATTGTGTCCAATGGTGACAGATTAATCGCACGCATATGTAACTCAGTGCTGTTCGTGAAGGAGCAGCAATCTCTGAGACAGCTGCAAAACTGAAGTGGTGCATATATTTGGGCTGATGTGTGAATGGCCTTATGTTGGGGATCGAGCTATATCTCCCCCAGCAGCATGAGGCGCAAGCCGACGAGTGTCTCGCCACCCCGATCCCGTGAGCGGCCACACGCCGCCGCCTAAAAATAACCGTCGGGAGCTCAGTACCGCCGTAACTATCGCGCGCGTCGCCCGCTGCGCCCGCGCATCGCAACCATGGCGGAGACAATCGAGGAGACGTACGAGAGCGCGGTCACCCGCAAGGTGGTCCGCACCAACCTCAAGATAGAGGAGGTGAGGCCCACACCACAGCTTTATGTAACGGCGCGCACGCACAAATATAGCCGGCGCGACGCGACGCCGACACCTGCTCACATAACAGATAACACGTTTGACAGTGAACACGGGAGTAAACAGGACCCAGAACACGCGGAAAACGTTCCGCTCACACGAAATTAGTACGGCCCTTTTTTCGGTTTTGTCACAACGGTGACAGACGCCCCGGTGTTTCCGGATGTCCAAAGTATTCCGGGAATATGACATCTCGGGTGTGGGCACACCCGGAGCTCGGCTGAAGCACAAACGGTATGCGAAGGTTTGCCGACGTCAGCTCGGAGGAAGCGCGCCGTGCGCCACTCGGTAATCTGTGGCGATGCAAATAGAATCGCGAGCTGAATGAAAGTTTCCGTACCCACCTTGACTTGTGTGCTCGACCTGTGCGGAACACACGTGCGACCTTGCCGACAACACAAACATGACACTCGCAATGGACACTACATCACTTACAGCACAGACGGAAACATACAAACATCCTTGCAACACAAACAACAGATAGGTGCCTGCCTACGCTTAATTTAAAGATCTTAATATCCCAAAATGATCTGGTTTAGTACTGCTAAGGCAGTTTACTTAAGGACACAATATTGGCTACACCACATGCCTATAAGTAGTATACAGATCCGGATGCGCCAACCTCAGTCGATAGCCTTATCACATTCCATCTGTGAATTAACAATGATTACCCGACGCGACTACTGCCCGTTTCCAAAGCGCAAAATCCAATGGAAAAACGCGCCGTGGCATATTTTCGTCTTGGCTCCCATCCTAGTTTATCTGCTACATTACGATGTTTATTCACAATACGAATGTGAGCATTAATGTGTGCGTTTGAGCCACTTGTGTCAGGACTTTACAGTCGGTTTGGGGGCAAAACTAATGTATTTAAAGTATACGTAAAAGTACCGAAGTTGTAAATCCTAAATAAAACACAACCCACAAAATGTTACGGTAAACAGGAAAATTTTATGTTTATCGCCACGCGTGCTGGCGCTAGTGTCGCCTTGCTGAATGCTCTAATTTATGTATTTTCACATCCGCAGCGAATACAAATATAATTGATACATATAATGTTGTATATTTTAAATTTAATGACTCCGAACTAAGACTTCATTGACCACACTCAAAACAAAAGGGAAGTAAGAGTTTTAATGGTATGTGTAATTGCAGTAGTATGCCAATAAACAAGATGAAAATATCATCATGCCAAGGAAAGTGTATTTAATTACCATTTGAACTAATTACACAGCAATATGAATGCTTATCAGTTTAATTCGTGCCTTTGTTTATTAATAAGTATGCCAGTCTTTGCATGCCAAAGTTTCAACGGCAAACATTTAAAAGAAACTTTTGGCAAACGTTCTTATTTTTCATAAACATTAAAGGTTACAGTGAGGTTATAAAATAGCTGCAATGTCGATTTGTGGAATTCAGTAAAGTGAAGTCACCTATTAAATGCTGCCGGAAGTTTTGGTTCCTATTAGAAAGTATTTATTTATTTGGGATAACAAACAGCTCACACTGAATCCTTAAAACTAATACATCATATATTTGTGTTGTTGATTATGAAGTCCACACCGTTATCCTCCGATTTATCAAAATAGTGGTACTCGAAGCACTGTTAACGAGAAATGAAATTTTGAAATTTTGGGTACATATAATGAATTAAAAAAAATAGGATGTCAAAACAATTATTTATTTATGAAGTTAAAATCTTATAACACTGAAAAGACAACATCAATTCTACAATTGTGTACAATATATCGATCTACTGCGAAAGCTGTTGCCCCTCGCAGTAAATATCTTAAAAAATTATCTTAGGATTTTCACCGGCTTTGGTAGATCATGTCGAAATAATGTTTTTTCGCACAAGGAATTAATGAGATTTATATAGAGATTGTTTTGTGGTCCCCTTCAGTGTTGGATGTGTAAAAATCTTACAGCTATCCTAGTTTTCATAAAATCACATTAAGCGAATGCCGGTTACGATATTTCTCAATTTAATTAGTGCAGAGTTGCGCGTATGTGAAATTCTCGGAACACTTATACATTTAAATATGCAGAAAATAAATTACTATTGGGTCGACGACGAATGGTACGGTGCGCATTGCAAGGTGGTCTATAAATTCCCAAGGTTCCAGAATTTAAAAGAAAAACGAGTAGTATTTCCTGAAGGTGCAGGTAAGTTGAAAAGTCTAAAAGCAAATCCAGAGGTATTATAGTAAAACGTAAATGCATTGATGGAGTTGTTGACAAGAGAAGAACCAAAATCTAAATAGCAATTTTCAAAAGAATCCACAATGGACTGACAATCAGTCAGATCATATAAAATATGTTTATAGATTAAATACTTGTCTTTAATCTTAATCTAGATTCTCCTAAACTACTCATATTAACGTTATTTTAACCGTGACATGTAAATATGTGATCACGGTTTTTATCATTTGTATTTCATACAATTATGTCGTAACAATGTATATTTATATTCATCATCATAAGTCAGTCCCCACCGAGGGGTACAAACCTACTCGTAAAGGGTGATTAGGACTCAGTCGTCCACGCGGGCCTAGTTCAGATTGGCCGACTTTATACACAACCTTTGAATCTCTCGTAGGCGTGCGCAGGTTTTTTCTCACCGACGCTCTATTTATGTTGATAGCTTCAATGTATAATAATATTAATTAACATAATGCTTTAGACATATTTCATTTCAATGAGGAATTGAACCAGTTGTTTCTTAGATTCTAACGTCTTAGTTTTAACTTTTTTATACTTTAGTATTCAATATACTTTATCTCTGATCTCATCACGAAGACAGCTAGTGATACCAAACATTTTTGCTGCAATCCGATTTGATATACAACCGACAAACATGAAGCTGCCAGCGGGGCTAATAAAAAATCAACTGTTTTGATTCACAAACAAGTTAATGCAACGCATCATTGATTGAAATACAACGCAATACGTCCATCCAAATTTCGCACGTTGCATAAAAAGGTACTGAAAGCGAGTTGATAATGCATTTTCTTTAATTGAGACGTACATTCATAATATGATGAGTATTTTTCAAAGGAATTAACTAGTCTTTTCAATTGATGATCGTTTGGTGAAGAATATTCTATCTAGACCAGTTTTCTATACTTTTTATCAGTTTATCTACTCGTTTGTAGTTTTGCATAACGAGTGACATGATTTTCTAACTCCTTTTTTGACTTGATCATAGTGTATACATAGAAATATCATGAGAGCAAATATATCAAATTGTTGTTCAATATTATTTGGTTCAACTATTCAGTTTACTAACTATTTAACCATCATAAAATCTTATTTCCAAACTTTTTTACTATACTCTGTTGCGAATTGATTCCTATTTGTTTTCTAGACGTGTTTCTGGTTATAACATCTTTTAAAAATAATATAATCAAAACGTACAGCTAAATAAATCAAGATTAATACATGTATTTATGAGAAATGCCCAAAAGTTTGAGTGTCTGATAACTAAAGTATTAAAGCAAAGTCAAATTAAAAGCAAAGAAAATTATTTCAGGGATTCATTAGGTAGCATTAACACGGGTGGAAAATTTTCAGGTTCCTTACAAATGTACCGAGATTTAAGACATGAAATAAACAAGCAAAGTGCTACTAGTGATCCTAAAAATATTTGGAAGGACGATTAAAAATTGTGAGATTAACGTTTGTTTTGTAAACATACTTTTTGGCATTCTTGGCATGATGTTAGCTTTTTATCGGTTCGAGACATAAAACTATTACTTTCTACATTATTGGTATCTTTATATAAGTAGGTATATATTAAATTATCTTCTGTTCTAGGACTGCATTATGTTTTGAATAGTATTTTGTTACTGAAAAGTTAGCTAGATAACAATTTGCTATATCTACGTGTTTGCAAAAGGCATATCTTTTTTGGCAAAATCTGGAAAGATCCCAAAAGGGGATGACTACCGATCAGCAGTTTGGATTTACTGCTACCAATCATGCTAGGGCCAAACGTTTGTATGACGAACACACTCATCTGTTCTTGAGTCATGATTGTTTATATCTACATACTTACATAAGTGTATAACCGCTATCGACGTATGTACTAGTACATAAACGTTTTGGTTTATAGTAGGGTTAAACAGTATTGTTAATTTTGGCCCTTTACAAGAGATGCTTTTTCGCGGATTCACTTCCTATCGTGATCCCGTTTTTTCTGATATCGGAGTGGACTTGGTACTATTTATTTGCGAATACCTGTCAATCGCTTAGAAATAACTTTCATTTTATAATTTTACAAATTGTAACAGAGCTGTTGGTTTTCCAAATAAAGAAAATATTTATGTTTTTAAAGCTTTGTTAATATATCCGTTATTGTTGTTATGTAATGGACTAACCAAAACAAATTCTAATTGCATAAAATAAGTTAATTATTTAAAAATTTCTAGTAGCCAGTATCATCTCTCTTCTTTCAGTATTTTGAAAAATACGACATCGATGAGGCTTATTTTATCCACTGTTTTGTTATTTTTGTGTTTTAATATTCTTTGTTTGACTGTGGAAAATAACCACATAAGGTTATTTTTATAGGCACTACTGGACCATAATTTTTCGACTCTTGTGCGATATATCATAGACACCTTAGAGGTAATATATACTCTAAGATAGACACCCATTAAAGTAGAGTAATACAAACAATATAAGTATAATTCTGATGCAAAAGTATCTGTAAATGTTTTTTTAAATAAAGAATATTTGAGTTAGTTTGAAAAATCGTAAATCTGGACAGCAATTTGTAAAACTCCTTTTAAGGGTGTGAGCGCACCGTTCCGGTAGATGCGTACCGCCATTGGAACAACTGTTCGGGAACTGTGCCAAATGTAAGATTTTGCTTAATTGACGATCGGTAACATCCCGTTTGATCACTCTCCAGCCCGCGTCCGGTAATTCGGGAATAAAACAAGCTTTAGTGGTGAACATGACGGACCTGCTGCTGTCGCATCGCGGCATGCGTGTACCTAATGTACGACCGATCGGTCTTTATAGGTGTTCGTGGTAACGAGATGGACGCAATGTTCTTTGTCATGTTTGCCAAAAGAAGGCTTTGTGTTTTAGGAGGGGATTTGGGTTAGAATTTTCAAATACTGAAACTAAAGTGAATGGCATTCTGATGACAATCTGTTAATACTATAGAGGTACATCATGAAATATAGTTATTATATTATAAACATTATTGGTGAATTCAGATTTACTAAAAAAACAATGCTTGCAGTAAACAAAATATGAGGCAGTCAGTTCAAAAAATATATTTTATAGATTTGTCAAATCAAATAGAAAATTGTTTATTTAAGTATACTAAGGTACCTAAGTATACTTAAATAAACAATTTGTACATGGCTTACTTTAAAGATTTTTCTGTTCATTTTGGTACGAATTCTTGTTGAAGACACATTTCTTAGTTATCAGTCAGTCTAGAGTTCCACGGCCACTTCATGTTGTTTTTTTGTATACAATATCAATTGGAAACTTTCAAAGGAACAACATTATTACATCTGCAGGCCGATCGCGTTATTTTAAAACGAAACGTTTCGATTATAATATTGGTGTAGTTGCGATATTCTTCCAATCCTGTTGTAGTTAACATTTTCGATATTCGGTATTGCTAGAAAATTAAGGTTCAATTTCGTCTGAACTAGCTGTCTAATGATTAGCGCGATATAGAATTGACCAAAAAGTTGTATTTCGGTCCAAGTGTAGTTACGTTATAGATGTCAAAATTTAGCGCGATCGGCTTGCTGATTAGTAGAAGACGTTAGACTTGAAATATTTTCGAAATATATTTGTCATTTTTTTTTGCGCTTAACAACAGTGTCTTTGAGAAACAAAAATATTACACGATTGCAAAACAGGGCTATGCACCGCAAACTGTGTGCCAGTTTTTATGTGGTAGGTACATTGTTTTCCAAATGGTAGCCATTTTTAAGTTTACTGACATTGCGGTCGTTGGCACACATTTTAATTGCGTTGAAGATTTTTGTATTTTTATCAGGATTTCGGTGCCACAAATACGTATCACGCACGTTTCGGCTTGTCGATCATAAATTGGCGAAGCAATTTTTAATTTGGTCCAATTCACATTTAGTACATGTCATCAGCTTTCACCTTAAATGTGAATTAAATATGTATCTTTTGAACACACTCTCAATTGCATCCAATCACTCAATGGGCAGTAGAACGAGCCATACTTCGAAAAGCTACGATGAAAATTTTTGGAAAAAAAAGTCACGGGCCTAGAGATGTTACCTTTTTTATCGATTAGTCAGCTTGAAAAGAGGGGAATACTGGTCAGAATTATCCAATCTCACTAGCTGTCTAGCAACGACAGACAAGACGTAATAAGCGTCTCTATCCCGTTGCATACACGTTTTTTATAGGAATATACAATTTTATAAATAGCATCATACACGATTGATCATACTTGTGTATATTGACTCTTGTATGTATAATAGGTTGGCAAACATAGAAACTTAACATCTGTTGTCTCGGGTGACGGGTGCAGTGCGGCGTTTATGGAGGATAATAACTGTCTATTAGTTGTTGCTCTCCTTCAATGCCGTGGTTAAGCGTGATGGTCTGTCATGGTTAGGCATACCACTTACCATACATACAAAAAATCTTTTTTCAGCAGAAAAAATATTATCTCTATCAATAATCAACACAAACACACACATACTACTTAAGTGCTATAATATGGTATTGGTGTTCTTTTTCTCTTTATAGCTCATCATTACTTACCGGACTCTTGTCTAACACCTGGGCCAGTGTCAGCTGAGATGCTATGTCAACTGTTATGGACCAACCTTTGTTACAAAATTGATTATAAGACCAATGAACCATTTTATTATTATTATTGAGTCGATTGCTTGGTTTGCGAAAATATTCGATCGTAACTTCACAATCTGGCATGTATTTACGTAAAAGTGTAAAAATCTCCGAAGGTATAAAAATACTAGAATATAGGTACTGTGGTGTACTGTCACCAAAAAAAACATATTAAGGTGGTAAAAACTAGGCCATCAGTGATCAAGGGCAAGTCAATACTTGTCTCAAGATTAGCAAAAACCGGGATAACTCGCGGAAATCGGCACACGTGGTAGCACTAATCCATACGATAAACGGTATTAGTGTATGGCCTATATAATTCGTAAATCAACATCAATTGAGTCTAGTTCGGGCACTACGTCATAGTTTGTTAAATCGCAGAGGGCTGCCTTTGCTATAATTAACTTGATATCAGTACTCTTCTGGATGTTATATTCTGGAAATTTTTGTAAGCATAGCGAGAACGGTAAAGAATTAGTCTTTTTCGGAGAAAAGACCTATTCTATCCACCAATTAAATCATGTATAGGTAAATGTATTTGGAATTTAAAAAAAAACAATCTTTTTATAGTATTGTATACTACTGCGTGTTTTGTCCCTAAGCTGCTTTTTGAAGCAATCGCGGGAAAGGTAAGGGCGATGAAAATTGTATTCTAATTAATGAAAAATAAAATAAATTAAAACTTTGTCAACATAGTGTCAATTCTCTTATTTCATCATTATGAAACGTTATTCTCTTACTCTGTCAGTACGGGATGTCGACTAGTCTAGTATTTTATAAAACTTATTAACAAGCCAAAGAGAATACCATTCCATATCATCATCATTGCCTTGCCCTTATCCCATTAGTTGGAGATAACGGAATAAGTCTTTTCTTCCAAACATCTTTGTCAGCTATGTCATCCACACAAACCCCCTTTACTTTCATATCTGTTGAAGCCGTATATTATTAACTGATATGTAGAATTTGTTGAAGTAAGGGTCGGTAGATTAAGGTCGTGTAGATTCAGGTACTAAAGCTTTACTCTGCATGAGATTTGCTATCTTTCAGGGCAAACCTTATGTGATCGTCTTGGCAACATTTTACATGTAATATTTTTGGAGCGTCGGTGGCTCAATGGTGTGGACTGTCGCACTCCTTCCGGAAGCTGAGGATCAAATCCCTCCACGTACCAATGTGTTTTCGAATTTTCGAAAATATATGTACTTTATCCGACGCTCTTACGGTGAAGGAAAACATCGTGAGGAAACCTTCATGCATATGCCTATACGGGTAGACTCGTGCCCTTCGGTGGGCACGTTTAATGAGCTGATGATGATGATTTTTGGTGGGATCCATTTTTACACAATCCATCCTCCTTTACACATCCAATCTCTGGCATAATAAATACATTCACCTAATGTGGTAGTAATCTCTGATCGGCTTTTGAACAGAACTTAGCAATGTTAAAGATGTGCGTCTTCGGCCAAAACAAACATTCGTGATTGCTATTCCTTCGAGGTTGTTGTGTCGCTCACCTCCGCATCTTGACCTTGAAGGGTGCAGTTTTAGTCATTCTATTTTTATATTGTTAATCTCGTAATCTTGCAATAATACATTTATTTTAATGTTTACGCATTGTTTGGTTAGTTGCGTAACAATTCAAGTACAAGTGTATGCTAGGAAAAACGTAATTTTGAAGATATAAAGAGAAGTGGAGACGTCTCGGCAAGCGTAGCGTAGGACACCCTCCGGCCCGATGATAGTGATGAGATATATTAAATATATCTTTTTTAAGAGCTAGTAGTACATAGTTTTCATTTGACCTACATACCTAATCATTTGCACGAGGCTTTCAGCAGGCACCCTTGCTCGTTTATTTGAAGAAGCCATCTCAAAGGTAGGAGCAATATGCCATACAAGCTTTTATTAGTGCACTGTAAAGAGTATTGAGAGATGTGTAATAAAGCATTTTAAAGTAGTACACTATCTCGATATATCGTAGTAGCATCGAAGCTCTTGTATTTGTATTCTGTAGCGTTAAACAATGAATCATCATCTGCCTATAACTCCTGCTATAGCAAAGACCGTCCCACACAACATGCTTATGGGAAGTTCGGGCCGTAACCTACTACGCGGGCCCACTACTGATTGGTGGGTATTAACGACCTCCATCTTATGATATTATCCGAGACTAGCTTAACGTATCTTTTGAACCACTGAGGGACTTGAGATAATATTTTCCGGTCATCCATCCAAAGGTGACCATTGAGATAGTTTGCATCATCATCAGCTTATTGTACGTTCCCACCGAAGGGCTCGAGCATACCCGTATAGCCGAGATTGGCCGACTTCACGCACAACCTTTGAATCTCATCGCAAGCATGCGCAGGTTGTCTCACGATGTTTTCCTTCACCGACTTCGTCGAATAACGAACATATAATTTCGACAATTCGAAATCACATTGGTACGTGACGAGATTTGAACCTGCACTCTCCGATCGGAAGGCAAAGTCCACACCACTGAGACAACGACAATAGTTTGCTTAACTGGTGCGATCGTTAAAGAACGCACTAGCCGCTACGCCACCAAGCCCGTTAAACATATTGTACAATGCAGCCAGATCACCTCGACATTGGTGCGTCGCGACTCTATTTTAGGTGCGCACGCGCCGCACATTGCTCTTCTCTGTCGCTAGAAAGAGGAGCGTTAGACTGACGAATGTATTTTATAAATGATCGAAGACTTTTACTGAGCTGTAAGAATGAATCCCGCGTATGAATGCATGCTATAACTGATTTTATTTAGTGTAACTCATTGATTTCGTATTTTATTTAGCTTGAACCTAAAGCAGTTCCTAACTGGACATAGGCCTTCCAATTTTGAGCTAGATATCCAGGTCCTCAGCTCTCCTCAACCAGCCTCCACTAACAACTTCTCGCAAGTCGTTCATCGTGTCGAAAGGCATTTATTTTGAAAATAAATATATAACGTTTCGCCTCCCAACACCATTAGGTAATAAAGAGTAGAAATAAGTTAGCAAATGACTTTATAACTTGGCTTTTCTCAGGTAAACAAGGTCTATAAAGCAATAAAGGCACAACCACAAAACTATCTAGCATAGCTCGTAAATGTAAGACGTTTTCATGAAACAAGCAATTCCGTTGAATGGCCCAGGCCCTGTCAGCAACAGTTTTACTGTTAACCACATCGTAAAACATAAATTTGATTAAAGTAGAGGAAACAACGACTTTCTATACTAAATGTCGCCTTTCCAATTTATGTTTTAAATAGGTGCAGATGCAAGAGACAAGTTGTCTTTTATCGCTAGTATTCAGTTCCAACGCCTTTAATACAATTTAGGATTTTGATATAAGATTTAAGGTTTTAACTTTTCTTCGCTTTGCGATCGCCAAATCGCATGACGCCGTATTTAAAATCCAAACTATGCTTAAATTATATTTCTCAAAATTAAAGTAAATATCAATTCAAAAAATGATTCATTGAATTTCTTCAAATTTGGGCCTATAATTTGTTTTGGTGTTTATCATAAACACTTATAATGATAAGTGTTTATCATAAACACCAAAACAGAAAAATATATAGCATGTAACAATTCAATTATAATTAAAAATAATTATTTGTCTCAATAAATATCGTTTCAAAATTCATGGATTTTGATAAATTTTATCGTTATCCTTAAATAAACATTGTCGGTCGATTTCGCTTATACCTATCTATAAAATATATTAAACTATTGCACAGGAACCTTCAGAATATGCTTGACTTGACTACACGCGACAAAATAGGAAAATATGCTAGATTTATTTGATAAGATATTTCGCAATTTTTAAGGGCCAATTGTTGTAGTTCTTGATATTTTTCCGATGGTAACTAGTTTTTGGTGAATGCCTACAAAATAGGACTGCGAAAGCTTTAAACACAGCCTAACAAAGCTTAGTGCAAGTTCTAACTTCTGACCTATTTTTGTTTCAGTTCTCGACGATATTTTCCCGGGAATAGAACATTATTTCTCTTTCTTTTTTTGCAGTAGTTCAGCTATGAATTGTACGGCTAACATTTTTATGATAACGACTAAAACCTAACAATAAAATATATAAATTATACCTACATTTTAAGCATGCTTACAAATGTAAACACTTATTTTAATTTACGCTAATTCCTACACACTTGACCGCACATGGGTCATCGACATTGTGACTAACGTACATTCGGAAATAGCGAGCTTCCTTTAACGCATTTAAATCTGACACAAATATTTAGAATATATGAAAACCGAACGAATATAGCACAACGCAAAAATCTATTGCATTTACAGAAGTTACTTAGAATTTTCTTTTTTTTGTGAACTTGTAAATATTCTAAAATTTTGTCATATATGACATGCAGTTGCAGTATGAAATAACCTTAATTTGAGTGGATGATGATACCTCGATCTCACGTATTTTCCCATTCCTAATGTCCATAAAACAGTTCGTCTGGCAGTTTCAAGGTATGGGTTTAATCTATGCAACTTCGAGTTGCTATTACAATCGTCTATCAAACCAAATACTTAATCCTAATCTAATGCTGAATGGTTGTATCTGTAATATGATTGTGTAGTTTTCCTTTTTTTATTAAAGTTATAATAGATTACAGGTTTCACTTACGATCTGGTGAGCGGTCTGCTTATTTCAATTATTAGTAAAAGTACAAGATTTACCTACTGTTTCGTATACGTTTTAAATTAACTTTAAAAATTTAGCTAGATTTGCAAGTGTGTGTTCTACCTCCTCCTCATATGGATTCTAACATTCAAATGGAGATAAAAATGTTGTTTGAGTAATTAGTACCACTTTGACTGGTGTTTTTAAGTGACAGGAAACTTGTACATCCAGGTCGGCTTTACATATTTTTTCTAAAGAACTCATTCTACAGTAAAAACATGGGATTCCTATGTTTACTAATCAATGTAGAGTAATTTTAACATTTACAACAAACTTTATACACCCACGTAGGTATACTCGTATAAAGACTGGAAATGCGTGCTTTTTTAAGATTGTTTGTAGTTAAAGCATCATCATCATCATCATCATTACAGCCCAATTATGTCCACTGCTGAACGAAGGCTCCCCTAATGATTTCCCGCGGACCGATCCCTTGCAGTTGACATCCATCTGCTCCGCCACCTTAACCTCATCCGTCCATCTGGTTGGGGGTCGGCTTACGCTTCGCTTTCCGTTTTACGTGGAGCACTCGAGAACCTTTCCGCCCCATCGGCCATCGGTTTACGCACTATTGCCCTGCCCACTGCCACTTCAACTTGCTAATCCTCTGGGCTATGTCGGTCACCCTATTCTCCTACGGATTCATCGTTTCGATTTTATCGGTAGGAGACACTAACATAGCCTCTCCATAGCACGCTGAGCAACCTTGAGTCTATTCAAGAGTCCTTAGTGAGCGACCACGTTTCGCTTTCCGTATGTCATAACTGGCAACACACACTGGTCAAAGACCTTCGTCTTGAGACACTGAGGTATTTTNGATGGTAACTAGTTTTTGGTAAATGCCTACAAAATAGGACTGCGAAAGCTTTAAAAACAGAAAGCTTAGTGCAAGTTCTAACTTCTGACCTATTTTAGTTTCGGTTCTCGATGATATTTTCCCGGGAATAGAACATTATTTCTCTTTCTTTTTTTGCAGTAGGTCAGCTATGAATTGTACAGCTAAAATTTTTATGATAAGGACTAAAACCTAACAATAAAATATATAAATTATACCTACATTTTAAGCATGCTTACAAATGTAAACACTTATTTTAATTTACGCTAATTCCTACACACTTGACCGCACATGGGTCATCGACATTGTGACTAACGTATATTCGGAAATAGCGAGCTTCCTTTAACGCATTTAAATCTGACACAAATATTTAGAATATATGAAAATCGAACGAATATAGCACCACGCAAAAATCTATTGCATTTACAGAAGTTACTTAGAAATTTTCTTTTTTTTGTGAACTTGTAAATATTCTAAAATTTTGTCATATATGACATGCAGTTGCAGTATGAAATAACCTTAATTTGAGTGGATGTTGATACCTCGATCTCACGTATTTTCCCAGTCATAATGTCCATAAAACAGTTCGTCTGGCAGTTTCAAGGTATGGATTTAATCTATGCAACTTCGAGTTGCTATTACAATCGTCTATCAAACCAAATACTTAATCCTGATCTAATGCTGAATGGTTGTATCTGTAATATGATTGCGTAGTTTTCCTTTTTTTTATAAAGTAATAATAGATTACAGTTTTCACTTACGATCTGGTGAGCGGTCTGCTTATTTCAATTATTAGTAAAAGTACAAGATTTACCTACTGTTTCGTATACGTTCTAAATTATTAACTTTAAAAATTTAGCTAGATTTGCAAGTGTGTTTTCCACCTCCTCCTCATATGATTTAAAATTCAAATGGAGATAAAAATGTTGTTTGAGTAATTAGTACCACTTCGACTGGTGTTTTTAGGAGACAGGAAACTTGTACATCCAGGTCGGCTTTACATATTTTTTCTAAAGAACTCATTCTACAGTAAAAACATGGGATTCCTATGTTTACTAATCGATGTTTGAATGTAGAGTAATTTTAACATTTACCTTTATACACCCACGTAGGTATACTCGTATAAAGACTGGAAATGCGTGCTTTTTTAAGATTGTTTGTAGTTAAACAAGCATGCTTACACGGATATATTTATGTAACGAATATTAAAAACCTGATTCAAGAGCAAGTTAACTTATTATTTTTAAATGGTCATTGTTTTAATCGTCAAAATATTTTTCCAGTATTGACGCGGTAAAAAGATTGTAAAAAATCTCAATCAATCAGTCCTCGATCACCAACTGCTGGATATATTTAACAACAGGCCAGAACACTGAAGCGCTTTGTTTTTCAAGTATAAAAAACCATTTTTGCGATTTTCATAAAATTTTGTGTATTTTTGACGTTTTTAAGTACATGGATTTTGACTTTAACTTTGACTATGCCTGCCCTAAATATCGTCAACAAGATTTGGGCAGCCTGCGTCCATTCTGTCATCTTTTTAGGGTTCCGTACCTCAAAAGGAAAAAAACGGAACCCTTATAGATCACTTTGTTGTCCGTCTGTCGTCCGTCCGTCCGTCTGTCAAGACCCTTTTTCTCAGGAACGCGTGGAGGCATGAAGCTGAAATTATATCAATTACTCAGGTCTACTGTCCCTTGAAGCTGTGAAAAAATCAAACTTCTAAGCCAACGCAATCAAAAGATACAGCCGTTTATGCCGCAAATTTTCGACACTTGCAAGGGAATCAAAACCTACAGGGTGCTTCCCGTGAACTCAGAATCTTGAAATTTGGTACGAAGCAACGTCTTATAGCATAGATAAAGGAAAAATTACGAAAACCATAAATTTTTAGTTACATCACATAATATATATTTTTTAATTTTAAACTTACTACCCATTTCCTCATAAACGCGTAGAGGTATTAAATTGAAATTCATACCAAATACTCAGGTCTATAATACCTTTAAGCTGTAACAAAATCAAACTTCTATGTCAACGCAATCAAAAGAAACAGCAATTTAAGCTGCATATTTTGAAACTCGCAAGTACTCGCAAGGGAATCAAACCTAAAGGGTACTTCCAGTCGACCTAGAATCTTGAATTGGGCATGAAGCAACGTTTTATAGCACACATAAAGGAAAAATCCGAAAACCTTAAATTTTTAGTTACATTACAAAATATATATTATTTTTTAATAAATAAACTTGTTACTTTTTTCCTCATGAACACGTAGAGCTATAAAGTTGAAATTCATATCAAATACTTAGATCTAATTGGTAAACCTTGCAGGTTTGTTACGGAACCCTCGGTCGCGAGTCCGACTCGCACTTGGCCCTTTTTTTTTTATAAATTTCCTCGAATGCGAATTTTCATATAATAGTTACAATTAGAATGTGACTATTGCATCCCACCAAAAACATTCTGTAAAAAAACTAGCCAAGTCTCGATGGAGCTGCTTGATTATCTCTAAAAAGTATTGAAATCAAGACAAAGACGTGCCAAGTCTAAGTTTCCTTACTGCGAACCTTACTTTATTATTATGGTTAATGTTGTGAGACTTGGCCGTTGAAGAGTGGACAAAGATACAAAACCAGGCGCCCCATGACACCATTGCACCAAACTGTCGCCAGAACGCTAGAAGCAACCTATTGACAATAAATTTTGCCACTTAGAAAATGATTCAATAACCAGTCAATTGAAGGCTTGGTAAAGCCACTAACGTATAATGTTCAACTGTCAAGTCACACAACATTAACCATAATAATAAAGTAAGGTTCGCAGTAAGGAAACTTAGACTTGGCACGTCTGTGTCTTGATTAAATTACTTTTTAGAGATAATTAAGCAGCTCCATCGAGACTTGGCTAGTTTTTTTACAGAATGTTTTTGGTGGGATTTCACTTCTTTTTGTTGAAACTTGAAAGGAATATTGGACGACCCATTGGGTGTAATGACTGAGTCGTCGGCTACTACACCAAGGGTTCCGGTGCATGAACATGTCTGTTTGTATTGGTCTAGTGCGCTCGACTTGGCGGGGGCACTGTCGGTCCCCCGGTTTTGGGTAGGCTCTTTCGTTATCTTATCAGGGTCACCAAGTACTCCAGATCTTCGAATATCCTAGTTTTTATAGTTTTCCCTTTATGTACCAAATTTCAGCTCTCTGAGTTAATGGGAAGTACTAGTTCTATTTTGATGATCATGAGTGAGTGAGTGTCTATCTGTCGAAAATGCGAAACTTTGCTTTCGCTTAACGTCGGAACTAAATGAACTTGAAATTTTGGATTTATAATATAATATAACATCTTACTAATACGATGAAAATTTCAGCGTTCTAGTATTATCCAAAGGTCCTCAAATTGGGTCTGAAATGCGGCGAAATGGATCCTGTAAAGGATGGTACGGCAGTGTTGCTTCGCGCTCGACTTGGCGGGGGCACTGCCGTGCCCCCAGATTTCAGTGTCGTTTTGTACAATGTAGGAAAAGTACGATGACCGCGTCGCTGAGTCACAGCACTGCATTGGGGTCGGATGTAAAATCGTTTATGTGTTCCCAGATAGCTTTTTGTTTAATGTGCTTTACATATATGTTAGCGTTTTGAATTAGACTAAATAAATCTCTATGTTTATTCGCGTCTGTGTTATGTCGAAAATAAATCGTGTCACTTTTGTGTAGATATGCGTTTCCGAGGTATGCGCTAGGATCTGTAGGTATTCGTCCTTTAATGTGCATTGTCAAATAATATTTATTTGTTAAGAATTTCAAATACAATATCTAAGGAGATAAGCACAGCTTTTGTTTTAGCACAAAATATTCATACTACGAATAATTTAAAATTAATAGAATGCGTCCGTAGCTATCATAAGATCATAACGCTAGTTTAATCTTTCAACAAGAATTTATTATGCTTTTGACAGCTATCATGCGATGTTTTTAATGGAGTGACGATGGTGCTAAAAGAAACACGAAAAGATATGTCCAATAATAAACATATTATCGAAAACGAATCATATTTGCTACAAAGTAATGTTCAGTTTATTAATACACCAATGTATCAATGAGATTTTTCTTAATAATACACTTGTAATTATTCACCTATATCATATCAAGAAGGGCAAAATTGTATCATCATCTCATAAACGAGGTGGCATAAGCCTGCTTGTAAAGGGTTATTAGGCCTTAGTTATCCACGTGGGACCAGTGCGGATTGGCCGACTTCACGTACAACCTTTGATTCTTTTCACATGCGTGCGCAGGTTTTCTCACGATGTTTTTCTTCATCATAAGAGCATCGGATAAACGTACATATAATTTCGAAAATTCGAAAAGATATTGGTACGTGGCGTAAAACAGTCCTCAAAAATGAGCCACACCAACGCTCATAAACAGTTATTATTACAATTTTTTGTATGGCAATTATTGATAAAAATGTAATAATAATTTGATGGCAAGTGTATTGCCAAACATGACGAGTGCCCTTCTGAAGGAACAAGGAGCTCTTGCCAACTTTAGAAAAGGAGGAAAATTTGTAATGAGGAAGGGAAAAGGCCAATTTTTGGGCCTCTAATAAACTTACTCATTAGATACCATGTAATCATTCGGGTAAAGTCAACCCATTCTTGTTAAGCATGATTCTCCCACACTTAGCGTTTACATTGTAGAGTATGTAAAAAGAGGTGATATAATAATAATAAATATCCGCTGACATTCACACAACGCCATCTAGCTCAAAGTTAAGCGTGAAGCCTGTATTATGGGTACTAAACAACGGATAAACATACTTATATTCATTTTTTTTGAAAATACCTACATATTATACATAGAAAACACCCAGACCATTGCAAACAGACATGTTCATGCAAATGTTTGTACTGCCCGGGGATCGAACCCGAAACCCTTGGTGTTGCAGTCGACGTCTTAACCGCAACACCAAATGGTTCGTCAATAACGAGTTGTCGTAATTAAGATAGTCATATAACATATCCAGTATTTTGCAGCAATATATCTAATCCTTAGCCTATAAAGAGAAGCCAGGTCAGTCGCAACCTTTCGCGATGGTCTCATCGACGGAGTCGAGTGGGCGGCTCATATTTAATGGTTAATTGGTGCGTTGAAACATGTTGATATGATAAGAATAGACGGCCCGTTTGTAATAGGCGTGGAGAGTTCAATCCATCAACCAACATATTTATTTTATTCATTTATTTTTAGGGGAAACATACATATATACATAAGTTTAGTTACTATATATCACATAAAGAAAAAATACACAGAACAATAAGTTTCCACAAATACATATTTCAAATAATCCAAATGAACTCGAGAGTAGTACAATACGAATCCCCTTTACAAGTGTAAATAAATATACAAATATACACTCCAAATGATTCTCTAAACAATTTATACAAACTAAATATAAAATATTTTTGCCATGTAGCTATGCATCTTTTTTTGTTCGCGTTCGCGTTTGACGCTGCCTTGCCTGATGTTAAGCACAGACGATGCGCCTGAGATGGAGCACGTTTACCTAGATAAGAACCTATTCACTCTTTATTTAAAAATCCCCAGATTGTTCTTTTCGGGAAACACAAACTCCGGCAGCAAGTTCCACAGCTTCGCAGTGCGAATAAAAAACGAGGATTCAAAACGCTTCGCACGACACTTTGGAATATCCACCGTGTACGGATGGCGCTTTGCTGACCGCCGGGTAGTCCGATGTGAAAATGGGCTTGGTGGAACAAGGTCATGCAGTTCCTGTGCACACTCCCCAAAGTGTATACGTTAGAAAACCGAGAGACTTGCGACTCTACGCCGGTGTTCAAGGCTTTGCAGCCGACCAGAGAGTCGTTTCCAATCAACATTTTACAAAATCTTCAGTAGCAATATAACTTTCCACTGCAACCAATGATGTAAAAAGTGTGGATTCGTGATATGCTCACAAAACAATCGCAAAAAGTGTTCCGTATGCAGTGATAGCATAAATACACATATTTCGAACACATTTACTTAAACAAAAGAGTACAAACTGTACTCTCTTCGGTGGTTCGTTTTTGAGGCACCGATGGTATATAATATACTTACTTTTACATTGTTTTCACATTTTGCCCAATAAAATATTTTTTCTTCCTTTCTTCCAAACTACAGGTTCACAGTGATTGGTCTGTAAGAGAGTTAGTAGCTGGGACTAAGGGCCTTTTCCTGTCATTCGGGTTTGCGTCCGCACGCGGTTGGTGCCTGCATGCGTGTCGCACGGGTTTCGTAGTTTCATACAATCTTTTCCTGTGATGCGTGGCACCCGCGTGCGGGGTGACCATCAGGTGATCTGCTAGGTTAGTTGTAGCAAATTCCTTTAGTAAAATTACAAAAATGTTTAACAAAATTGGACAAAATGCTTGTTAAAGTAATTCCTACTTTTACCTACCTACGTTCAATCACGCAAGACTGTCGAGTATTCATCGCCTCAAACAATAGATTTCATATTGTCCACACGTAAGTCTTCAAGCTGCTTAAAACTAAGATGACTTTATTACAGGGTTGAATCAAAATAACTATAAAATGATTCACTAATAGGAGCAATTTTCGTTTGTTGTTTTTGTGAAGTTTTATTCCGACATATGACATAATTTACAACAGCCGCAGCTGTTTGGTTGTAAAATAATAATTACTCACTGTTCTTTTAAAATGACGTACACAATCATCATCATCATCATTACAACCTAGAAAGTCCACTGCTGAACGAAGGCCTCCCCTAATGATTTCCACGCGGACCGATCCCTTGCAGTTGACATTCATCTGCTACCTGCCACCTTAACCAGATCATCAGACCATCTGGTTGGGGGTCGGCCTACGCTTCGTTTTCTGTTACGCGGACGCCACTCGAGAACCTTTCGCCCATCGGCCATCGGTTCTACGCACTATGTGCCCTGCCCACGTACACAATAGTGGTAGACAATGCTCGGATCATTGAGGAAGACGAGATAATATGATAGCCCAGTTGTTATTTAAGCCGTGCCTTTTGCATGCAAAACAATGTGAATAGAGCGTCGGTGGCTCATTGGTATGGACTGTTCCCTTCCGATTTGTAGGGCGCAGGTTCCAAGCCACGAACCAATGTATTTTCGAATTTTGAAAGCTAGGTGAACAAGTCCATTTTAAAAGTACATTAATTAATTAAAAAAATGCACCAAAGGAAAACACATACAATTTAAAGCATTTTTTTCTTGAAACCATTTTAATAAACGCAACATTTAATAAAGTTGTAGTACAAAATTCATAAACTATGCATACTAACTACAAAGGCATGACGTCATAATGAAGTAACCATTGGTATTAAGCGTTTTATGGGAAAGTCCATTATTGTGTTTTTAGAATTGTGATAACTCTGTGAGTTTAAATTTTAACGGCGTCATTATTTTACCAATGATTCTATTAATAAAAGTCCATCGTAACCATAGCAGAAAAAAATATTCATCATTTATATTGCCACGCCCACTTGCCTGCTGCAACTAAAAAAGCACTGCACAAGTGGTGAGCGCAAACAAGTTTTGGCGTTTATACAGTAAATAGAGGGTAAATGCGAGCGTTTATTTCGATTAATTAAGAATATTGCTACTATAAATTGACCCACGCCACCGAAACCTTTTCTTGAGACGACTTTGCCATTGGTCGTAGCGTGGCTTTGCACCTTCTTCGAAGTATTTGAATTAGCTATATACTAAAAGGGCTTTAAGGATCTATAGCAATGATGTAAAAAGTATAGATTCGTGATAAGTATGCTCACAAAACAATCGAAAAGTGTTCTGAATGCAGCGACAGCACACATACACATATTTCGAATTTACCAAAACAAAGAGCCTACAACTTAGTATATTTATTAAATCTGTGCTACAACTGTATTCTTTTTGGCGGTGCGTTTTTGAGGCACGGGTGGCGTATCTACCTTTATATATACAGAATATCATTGATCTATAATGGATTAGCTGTAAGTAAGGTTTGCTGTGTTGGCAGCACTGCATCCTAGATAACAACATCATAAAAAGGGCAAGACGCACAGCTCAGCAATGAATAAAATTAAAGATAAATAATCTCACATGTGCGTTGCGAAAGATTTTATTTATGAAGTTTGGTTGAACGCACGTGCTCATGATGTCCCTATAAAAAGGCTTGACGTTAATCATACGATACCAAAACGACTCTTGGCTCAGTATTTGATATCAACAAAGACACATGGGTGGGACCGTGTCATTTAACATAACGGAAAAATCAAGCAGCTGCACACTGATTTAATATAATGCAAATTATATACTGTAAACCTAATTCTGTAAAATGTTATATCAAAAACTAAAGACTGACATATCCGTACTCTCTGGATACTGGCCATTTCAAATATTTTTATGGATGACGTGTATTCAAATTCTAAAATACTGCTGATAGTCTTTCAGTTATCAGTCTAAGACTTCAGTTTATCTAAGCTAACAGTAGATATATACTCGTAGTTTGCTTTGGAAAATGAATCCCACCAATAACATTTCATGTAAAATGTTGCCAAAACCACCACACGGTTTGTCCTGTGGAAAATATATCAGATCTCATGTAGAGTCAAGCTTCTGAATCTTCACGGCCTAACTCTACAAATTCTACATATTTGTAAATATGTATGGCTTTGCCATTTCGCTATCGAGGCGATGACAATATTAATTAGTTACTGATCTGAAGAAAGTAACGAAACAGCCAAGCCCAGTGCCGGATTAAGACTACTCGGGGCCCTAAGCAATCCACACTGGGGCCCCCCTGTCAGTATGTCAACAGGAATTAGTAGCATAGCGCAGTAGTTGACAACATAGGTAATGACTTTTCACTTGTGAGTGTTAGTTTCGTCAGTTAGGTTAGGACATTGCAGGCTTTATCACCTAAAAGAAAGACGATTCCGTGCTTCGGAGGGTACGTTTAGCCGTCGGTCCCGGCCGCCTTCGAATTGTCGTTAATCAAAAACCGCGTCAAAGGCCGTGAAGCGGTTTCAAAACTCTGAAAGGGACTTGTGGGGCAGTCCACTCGCTAAGAAAAAGAACAAGAATTTGTCTTTAAAAAAACCTTATGATTAAAAAAAACAAGAGTAACATACTCGAATCCGCGCACTGCGAAAAAAATGCAAGTCGATTTTGCATGAAATTATTTTTCTCCGAACATAATCGCAGTGCGCGCATAGGTTACTATTGAAAAACATTAGTATTTTTGTAAAATAAGATAAAAATATATTAAACGTACCTTGGAAGTGGAGTAGGTGCCACAAAAACAAAAACTAAAGTACCTATATTTAATTATTTACAAAAAAAAATGCGCCTTGCGGCTTTTTCGGCATGACTGATGATGATTTCCCAGTAAACCTTCTGTTCATTTTTTTTGTGCTCGTCGGGGGCCCCCTGACGTGGGCCTAAGCTAGTGCTTAATTTGCTTAAGGGTTAATCCAGGACTGGCCAAGCCATATTTACTGCGATATTTTACGTCTCGGCGGAGATGTACTAAGCTTTCAAATACGATTTTATTTCAAATACCTAATGACATTTTTAAC
Source organism: Leucinodes orbonalis (assembly GCA_019425675.1). Classification (NCBI taxonomy): domain Eukaryota; kingdom Metazoa; phylum Arthropoda; class Insecta; order Lepidoptera; family Crambidae; genus Leucinodes; species Leucinodes orbonalis. The sequence goes on along the minus strand of PQWD01000285.1, from coordinate 43,895 downwards.
AAATCACATAATGATTTATTAGGTAACGGCATATTGCAGCAGCACGGCAGAACGGGGTTATTGCAAAGTCACCGAAACTGCAGCTAAAAATAGTAAACATCATAATTAATACGCAATTTAATTTAGGTTTTAATTGAAGGTACTAGTTTCATTTTGCGTTGTTCAAAACTTAGATTCTGAGTAGCAAATTCTAAATCTAAAGGTATAAAAAATAGTAAATATAATATACTAGCTTTTGCCCGCTTCGCTCGCATTAATTCGGGATAACACGGTACTTTCATTATCACTATACATAGGATTTCCCCTCCCTACATCTTTAAAGGTTTCGGGGTCAATTTCAGAATTTTTTTAGCAAAAATATGTTATGAGCTAACCTTAAAAGATAGACATATGCTGTCGCGGACTTTTTTGTAGACCTTTAAAAGGAGAACAATACTCTCATACATGACTTTTGTGAAACTTTAACCGTTTACTCAGCGTACGCAGCGAAGCTCCAAGTATGAAAAAATACCCCGATTTTGAAACATTCTTCATTGTTGCTCCGCTTCTATTACTCGTAGCGTGATGATATATAGCCTATAGCCTTCCTCGATAAGTAAGCTATCTAACACTGAAAAATTTTCAAATCGAACCAGTAGTTTGAGATTAGCGCGTTCAAACAAACAAACAAACTTCAGCTTTATATATTAGTATAGATAATATTATTTTATTAATGTTTAACAAGAATATATAATTATCTTCAGTTATAATTTACCCCGCTGTTGAACAATAATAATAAGTGCATAATATGTATACGTTAATAAATGATGTGCACAGTGATTTGGCAAACATTGTTGCTATATAGTATGTCGTTCTTTGCTGCGCAATAGCACTCTTCTTTCAACGCTTCCTTAATATAACCCTTGGCACACTGGACTCTCTGATTTAAGGACATACAAAGACAATATTAGGAGAGAAGATTTTAAAAGTGAAGACTAGATAAATGATGCGAAATAGCAAGAGTTATACGCAGAAGTAACTAGGAAAACAAGCGAGTGGAGAAAAGCGGCAGATGTTTTTACTGGCAAGCAAGCAATATAATGTTTAAAGCGACCTAAATTACACTGCAAACAACACTGCGAATAACATGGAAGAAAATATTGACAAATTCCGACAAAATGTCTGTACAAGTGAAACTGAAAACAGATAATAAGGCGGCGCGGATCGCGATCTTGTTTACCAAAGCTTTTAAATACCGTTTGCTTTCACATTCTTTGGGAATTCGCTTTAATTTAGAATCATCAATATATTTGTGGCTTACTTAAAATCGATACTATATCAGTACGAACTGTGCTCTCTTGGCGGTTTGTTTTTAAGGCACGGATGGCGTATCTACCCTAAATACAGAATATCATTGGCGCCACTGCTAACGTGTAGGCTCGTGCCCCTCGCTGCGACGTACAATGATCTGATGATGATTAATATTATATTATGATACGTCTTCAAAAAACAGTAATTCCGCTGCGCCATAAGTAGCATTCAGTACAATACCTACTTCATACATCAAAATTCAATTACATGGCCTATCAGTAATTGATTTATGCCAGTAAGCAGATCTTTGGCGTGTTCTGTCGTGATCATTTGTGTCTATCAAATTCATTGTCAAATAACGATGCCGAATCCGATCAATCAAAAACTAAGTGGCATGATAAAATGTCATTGGCGGAGTTTTATGTAAGAACCGTGGGTGGTGTATTAGATGCCAAAAGATATGGGTTAGGATATTTTTTATACCGCATGTAAACTTAATTCGTCTGTAATAGTGATTTTTATGATATTATGTGTCGATAAGTTCGCTAAGTGAAACGCTTGACTATGAATATTTTCAAATAAGAGAGCGAAGAGGTACAAAGGTTGTACGTGAAGTCGGCCAATCCTTTAAGCCCTTCACGGGTAGGCTCGTGCCCCTTGGTGGGGACGTTTAGTGAGCTGATAATGGTGAGTCAGTTTAAGTAAGAAGCTTGGTATACTCAACTTGCAATAAGGCGCAAATTCGACCCCACATGAAATATTGCGCCCTCTGCACCAGCTTCTCAATTTGACTGCATTCAAAGACGAGCTGCTCAATCATCAACGATCCGGTTATTTACGAAGCTTGATCCTTGATCGTTTGCGTAGAGCTCTGAGATCCTCTATCACGTATATCGCGGGGAGTGTTCGGTGGAATTTGGACTCCTTCCTGCTGCTACATTTCACCACGTACTTCGAGGAAAAACTCATATTTTAAATCACAATGTAATAATCACAATAGCAATAAGATTATAGTAAATTTACTACTCTTCTGGTCGCGTCCGCAACTTCAATGATTTCTACACGTAGGCTACGTATTGCGTATAAAATGAAATGGTAAACAAAAAGGGCTATTCGGAACATATTATTTGGAAAACATTTAGTGAACATAGCACAACCAATGCTTCCAATACTCGTACGATATCTATATCCGCAGTTACCGATTCGTAGGCGTTTAACCGAAGCAGTACGTCAAATTCTAAATTTAACAACGACTGACGAATTGGTTCTCATCAGAGTTGAAACGGTGCGAGAATTTGTGCCTTATGTGTATTGAAATAGAGGTGAACGATCAGTAATGATTCTGATACGAACCCGACGGAAACGTTAGTTCATAATCCCTCGGATAGATGTCGCCGTTTGCCAGTCTTGCCGAACTGTCGATAGTTTGAATATCGATAGTTGGGCTATAGCCATATTAAAGCGTCGGTGGCTCAATGGTGTGGACTGTCGCCGTCCTACCGGGAGGGCTGAGGTTCAAATCCCGACACGTACCAATGTTTTTTCGAATATATATGTACGTTATCCGACGTTCTTACGGTGAAGGAAAACATCGTGAGGAAACCTTCATTGCACGCCTGCGAAGAGATTTGAAGGTTGTGTGTGAAGTTGTCCAATCCGCACTGGGCCCGCGTGGACGACTAAGGCCTAATCACCCTATACGGGTAGGCTCGTGCCCCTCGGTGGGGACGTTTAATGAGCCTATGGTAAGACTATCGATAGTGGACTATCGACCGGCAACACTGCCGTCTGCATTAACCTACATTGACCGCATAAACATGCGTACGTCATGCGCGCGCAGCTGTCGGAATATAATTTACCGGCCTTCGTTGTGCACTGGGACAATTTGTGTTGTTAATAGACAAAGTTAATGATTGCTGTTGGATAGGAAAAAATATTGCCATAATTTCCCATAAACCATTTTTTTAAAAGTTACCTTTAATATTCGTAAAAGATCATACAGAACGAATTTTCTATTCAGTTTCACTATTGACAAATTTTATATTTTTAAGTTTTTAAATTAGCATAGATATCACTATGTACTGAAAATTATAACCTTAAAATATGAACAATGCAATATTAACCTTGGACGTTTGTATGAACAGTGTAAATTATCATTACATACAAAAAATAAAAATAGTACAAGTAAAAATAACTAACGATGGTGCTTCCTGCCAGACGTTCAGACAACAATGCGTACGACATTTATATCTGGTCCCTCTAATTCAGACTTTGGCGCCCGAGACGATCTATTAAGCAACCTAGACGTCCCTAGGGACTCCGTTTCGTCAATTGATGGAAATAACTTGTGATTATGAATTTCAGAATTCATTAAAAAAAACGATACGTACCATTAAAATCGTTATCATATTTTTTAAAGAAGTATTTTTAACCATTTTGTGTTGCGGTTGAGACGTCGACTGCAACACCAAGGGTTCCGGGTTCGATCCCCGGGCAGTACAAACATTTGTGTGCATGAACTGTCTGTTTCTTATGATCTGGGTGTTTTCTGTGTATAATATGTATGTATTTACAAAAAAAAATGTGTATAAATATGTTTATCCGTTGTTTAGTACCCATAATAGGTTTCACGCTTAAATTGGGGCTAGATGGCGCTGTGTGACTGTCAGTGGATATTTATTTATTTATTTTAAAGCAGGATTTCAAACTCAAAATAAATTCGATGGTTGCTTTTGGATATATGCGTCAGCGGCGTTTAAAGGGTAAATGCAGTGATTTGTATATTTCAGTCTTGAACATGTATCATGGTAATATAGCAATAGTTTGACATTCTTAATTAATTCAATCTTCCAATAAATGATGATGACATTATGTGGAATTTCTAAATTTTTTTTTAATATTTTTTATTTCGAAATTATTTTTATTATTGAGACATATTATTATTTAGTTGGACACATTCTATTATTATATTGACAAACATATTTCTTGACATGTGTAAAGTTTTTATTTGTCTTTGGTTTGGATTTATTATTATTTTTATTATAATAATATCTCATAATCTTTTATTATTCTGATATTGATACTAATTTGTTATTGACTGACTTAAATAAGTAAATAATGCACTAACTGTCAAAATCAATATATATGTATAATTTTATGTTTTTTGTTAATGTTAAATTGCGACGCCCTTTCAGGGTCCAAATGTTCACAACCAAATAATATAAGATCTTATGAAATACATATGTGATGCAATGAAAATAAATAATCTTCGAATGTATATCTCGGTTGCGACTTGCAATCGCACTGCGATCGTAATGATTCATTCGTACACACTGCCAAAAGCTGCACTATACGTTACAAGGAGACATTAAAACAATGATAATTTACTTCCTATTTGTCGCAATACACATGGCGCGGATTGGCTAGGAGCGTTGGACCTTATAACGAGTAATTTAAGCGTGTGTGCACTAATATTGCTGTGTCGTATCGAGTTTTATGTGTGGTGTTTATGAGGATACGTTTATGTTAGATGTCAATGATGTAAAATATTATAATTGGTTTCAATAGCAAAATTTTGCATTTTTTACGTTCTGTTTTATGGTAGATATTAATTGGTAAACACCATAAATATTAAATTAGTAGAAAGTAGGCCCTGGTTGTAATTGTTTCTACACTATGAATTTTGAATCAATGGCATCCATTTGATTTTTAGTGTCAACTCATAATAAAATAAAAATTATACGGGAACCAAATAGATTTATCATAAAAGTTTTATAAAATAAATAAATATCGCATTGAATTGAGCAATCTGAATAAATTTTTGATTGATTTTCACACTTATTTGAGTTTTATTTTTAAGGCATTTTTTTTATTATTGTAATTAGAGCGTCGGTGGCTCAATGGTGTGGACTGTCGCCTTCCAACCAGGAGGTCTGAGGTTCAAATCCCGACACGTACCAATGTGTCTTCGAATTTTCGAAAATATATGTACGTTATCCGACGCTCTTACGGTGAAGGAAAACATCGTGAGGAAACCTTCATGTACGCCTGCGAAGAGATTCGAAGGTTGTGTGTGAAGTCGTCCAACCCGCACTGGGCCCGCGTGGACGACTAAGGCCTAATCACCCTATACGGGTAGGCTCGTGCCCCTCAGTGGGGACGTTTAATGAGCTGATGATGATGATTGTAATATCAATCGAAAAGCCTTGTATATGACTTTAGGGTTTAAATTTTTTTTATGAATAGATGAGCCTTATATTTGGGGATGTACATAATGTATGTACTTGGATGTAATTTAAATCACGAGTTGAGTGTTATTTTAAAAAATTGCCAATGATCTCGCTTTCACTCTATATAATACAAAAGTGATCCCCAAGAAGGATCGCAGTGCAATTGATATCTCGGAATGTAAAGATAATAATATAGAAAATTCCTTAATTTAACGTAAATATAAGAATAATTGTAATTTTGGATGCATTTGGCCAAGGCCCGTGCATCTGAAAAGTCCACCTCTCTGGAGAGATAAGAAGTGAACAATAATATAATAAATAAACTTTATTGCACATAAAACATATTGGGAAAACATGGACAAAACAAAAAGTGTACAAATAAGGCGGTCTTATTACTAAAAAGCAATTTCTTCCAGACAACCTTCAGAAGAGGATAGTTTCTTAATAAAGATTAATTGGGCTGTGCAAAAGTTAGAACCTAAGTTATATAAAATAAAATACAATAAATATAATTTCAAAACATACATACACAAATACATACATATAAACAGTATCAACGCATATATTGGATGAAATTAGTAATATCTCTACCGGACTCAACATTCAGCGTGGTATAATTCTTAACCAAAGTTTACTTGCAAATTAATTATTACAACTGTATAAACCCAAAGTAAACTAACTAGTTTACAGGTTTGGGAAATTGTCTGTACTGTATTTGAAGGCTTTTATGTTTTCGTATGTATAAACATATTAAGTATCTAACGAAGCATATACTTCGTTATAATTATCGATATTCATAATTATTGTTAAAGTGATTTTATGTTATGGTCTCAGTAAATGTCCCTTAGGGACTCCAATGTGATGGGTTGTATCCTAAACAATTCAGGTAGGTTGGTGGGCTTGGCTTTGGCTAAAAATGAATTACTCTAATTTAAATATAATAGACTATATATCAAACCCGATAGTTTATGAATTCAGTTAACAAATACGTGCAAATGAATTTAATTTCATTACAAACGCAAACAATATTCCTTATGCAACTGAGGCGACGCATGCAACTTCTACAAATCGTTGAATATTCACTTGGCGTTTCTCGTCGTGCTCCAATGATTTAAAAGAAAAAAATAAATAGTTCAAATTCGAATTTGCGTTCGTTTTTCAGGCCAGCAAAGGGGCAAAAGAAAAGTGTTAGTGTGAAAGTGGACTATCAGGTTTTTTCCGCACAGTTAAGTTCACAGTTTTTTTTTTGTTTTTTTTTTGACAGCCGTTTGCTCGTTTTCCTGCTATAGCATAAAAAAAAAGTAAAATGTACATCCCACTGAACAAAGACAGAGATACTGGCGATCCACCAAGATGCAAATTACCAGAGTGGTGGATATCGGTCCAAAACCCTTCAAAATGGGAATCGAAGAGGGAGATACAGTTTATAAATAGACTTTACGCCTTATCCCAAATAGTGATTGTTTTGGAAAGTCTATTCTTATTTTAGACTTCACGCACAACCTATGAATCTCTTCGCAGGCGGGCTTAGGTTTCCTCACGATGTTTTCCTTCACCGTAAGAGCGCCGGATAAAGTACATATATTTTTCGAAAATTCTAAAACACGTGGGATTTGAACCTCAGCCCTCCCGGTAGGAGGGCGACAGCCCACACCATTGAGCTATATTGCTTTCGATAATAATTATAATGCATTCGATGCAGAAACCCTAACGCTCAATTGTTTATACCATTACGCAATATGTCATCGACAACCACTAACTGCTGGCAACGCCAGGAGATCCGGATATGTTCGGGTATTTATAGTGAACGCGAGGGTAGGTCACGGTTGCGTCTGCGCAGGTGAGAACAGATTCGCAAACGTATTTACATTACAAATAAACTAGGCCTCAACTCTAATAATTGTCATTACGACATTTTTTTTATTGAACAGGAGGCAAACGGGCATACGGTTTACCTAATGGAAAGTGACACCGTCGCCCATGATCATTCGCAAGACTTGTGATCCCAGAAATGCGTTGTTTGCCCTTTAAAAGTGTGTACGCTCTTATTTGAAGGACGCCAGGTTGTATCGCTCCGGAAATGTTTCCAGTGGAAGTTCATTCCTCAGTTTTGTCGTACGTGGCAGAAAATGACGACAGAAACGATCTGTGGAAGACCTCACTTCATCCAGGAGGTGAGGATAAAATTTGGAGTTCCTCCGAGATGTACGGGATTTATGTCACTTTACAATCCAACTGGGGGTAGGGTCATGTTTATCAAGCTTATGTATGTAGATTTCTATGTTCCATGCTAAAACCTAACCGGATTGGTGGATTTTAACATAAGTATGAGGTGTAGTAAGATTCTTCATAGCGCGAGTATCGCTGGGTACATTAAAAGAATAAAAATTCAAACTGGTGTATTTTAAACTCAATAAAAAAAAATCAAATTTTAATCCATAAAGTGTGAGAAAAGTGTTTTTCGATACAACGCTTTCCTATTCAACCTACCGCAGTCTCCCCCATTTTGCGCCAGATATCCCGGTCCTCCGCTTTTCCCATCTAGCCTCCACCAGCGACCGCAAGTCGTCGGTCCATCGGGCCGGAGGGCCCCCTACGCTATGCTTGCCGAGACGCGGTCTCCACTCCAGCACTCGTCTGCTCCAACGGCCATCGGTTCTGCGACATACGTGACCAGCCCCCTGCCACTTCAACTTGCTGATCCGGCGGGCTATGTCGGTAACTTTAGTTCTCTAACGGATTAAATAATTTCTGATCTTATCCCTAAGAGAGACCCCGAGCATAGCTCGCTCCATTGCGCGTTGAGTGACTTTGAACTTGTGAACCAATCCCGCAGTCAGTGTCCATGTCTCAGCTGCGTATGTAAGTACGGGTACGACGCATTGCTCAGACTTTTGTCTTTAAACAATACAACGCTTTGTTTACGAAATATTGAGCTTTAAGCTTAAAAGCGATAATTTTTAGAAAACAGAAAAGAGAGTGCTCTCAGCTGTCTGTATTTATTAACAAAACGTCTGAAATAAAAAATAAACAAAATACCTGACTGCTAAAAATACCCACTGAAAGTGAAAAAAAAAAGTTCTACCATTTTGTACAAACATTATAATTATATTTTCATGGTATTGCAGGCGGGAGACAAATCCTGAATATATTTTACAGACCTTACTATATAAATAGGTAGGTACCACCGATGTACTAGATATCGTCCCGTGAAATAGGACTGTTATGCGCTTTATGTTTCGTGATGCGGGCAAAATTACCGGGTATATGAGACCTCAAATCTTTTGTCTCGGATGATGGGCGCAGTAGGGCATTGATGGAGAATGATAACTGCCTATAAGTTGTTAATTTTCCTTCAACGTCACTCTGTTATGGTCGGGCGTATAGTAGTAATACGAGTGTAAAGGACGGTCAGGACGCTAAGTATAGCGTCCGTTGCACTACATAGTAGAGCTTGTTTTGGCCTTAACGTAAGGTGGTAGACATGGAATTCGTCTTCTGCACAGGAACATAGGTAACCCATTTTGATTGTGTACTACTGTACACTTCTTTGATGACGATTTCTGTCTTATCTTGCGCCTGCGCAGCTTCCTTGTTATCTGTCACTGTTATAATCCCACGCAACTCTCATGTCTTTTTCCGGTTTTAAATTTGAATTTTAATTGCAGGTAAGTCACCTTGGAATCGGCCAACTGTGGGCGAATGCGGGAAAAGTATGACTCAAATTCGTGAGTATGTATGAGTTTACATTTCTATTGTTTTGATGATCACACTTTGTTTAGAGGACAAAAGATTTAGCCATATTTTGAGAACCCCTTTGCAATTGAATGTCAGTATTTATTATTTATTTTGTTGATGTATTCTTTATTTATTTTTTAATATATTAACACGAACCGGAATATACCAGTTGGGAACATAAGGATCATTACAATTAAAACATTTTCGATTAAAATGACTACTGAATAATATTTTCGGTTTATTACTCTTATCTCCTATTGAAGGATTCAAGACTTACTAGCTCTATACTGACGTATACGTATTTTCGCAAAAGTTCCTGCTTATTTTGCATTTTACTTTCAATACGGTATTTACAGTTAAATTAAAGAAGATCGAATAGAACCTAAAATAATTATTATTCGTAATCCTACAGTTAACACTACGATATCAATATAAAGTATATGTAGTACACGTATCAGCGACGTCATTTCATAGCATACTCGTACATACCTTACTACAACTTCAATTTCAAATAACTTCAGAATACCGATTGTCACTTAAAATCGGGCACCAACCTGTTCTTTTGTCTGTCTTAATAAATAAAACAAAACACAATATACATATAATATGTTTTTTTTATCTGTAATTAATTATTTTTTCACATCACTGATGTTGCCAATTTTCCCTGTTGTCTTTATCGCCAGGTTATTGAGCCGGACACTACTGAACCGGCAGTTAGGTAAACAAATCTAGACTAATGTTTTTTATTATTATACAGCTGGCAATAAAATGTACAGCACTTGAATGAATCACATATGTCCCAAATTCAGTACTGACATTATGAATGTGTCTTTTTTCGCAGAAATAAACTTTTATTTTAAAATTCGTTTGGACTGTTTATTTTTTGATTGTGTGGCAGTCGAGATTATTCACTATTTACTGTATAATTTGGCACATTATTGTCTAATTGGTCTATGTGTAGTTTAACTATATAAATAAATCCACAAACAATCAAACTGACCCTGATGGCAGAGTTTCTAAACTGATTTAATCCGTTCCTATACAGCATAGGTCAACGGTCAAACAAAAGGAATTATATTTTTCGGGATTTTTCGCATGTCAATCAATCGAGCACTATATTTTGGCTAAACCAACCTTACCTACCTTACCTTACCTTAACCTTAAACTTACTGCTTCAAGTGAGTTTCCAAGCTAGGAATAATGTATTATACAACATTCAGATATCTCAACAGATATGTCGGATTATAACCAGAAAAGCCGACCTATCTCAATGCTTGTAAAAATCTATCATTTAAATTGACGACATAAACATGAAGAGAGTTTTTGCCATCAACAGCGTACAAGACTTACACGTTTCATTTTACTGAGCGAGTAAGTACAATCACGTTGATTTCTTTGATATACTTTTGTGGTAAAATGACAATTCAGCTTAATTCACTAACGTCCAAACGAAACTAAAAACCACTTAAGAGTAGATTTCACTATATTTTTCAATCATCCTCACTCTTCTAATAAACCACTGTAAAGTAGAGAATTCTAGTGGTTTGAACGTTGAAGGGTTAATGAAAATATCAAAATTTCTTGGGGCTCCAGTGCCGTTTAACTAATTGCTAACAATTTGAAGTTCTCGACTCTATTGTAGTATTTAGTTTTTGTAAATCATTCCATTAGTTTACTTGCACACTGTAGTCTACACACAAAGGAAGGCATGCAAACTTTACATTTTTATTAAGACGGAAAAATATTAATCAATGCTACTATTTTGCAAAAATATATCTAAACTGATTAAATACGGTGCAATATTGCAAATCCCTTGTATTGTTACTATCAGAACTATGTTAACTATGGTGTAAATGTTACATTCGATAAAGGACTCTATCGATAACTCGTTAAAATAGCTAGTCGGTCGATAATCCCCCGTGGTCCGGATTTATCACGGCTGTTAGTAGCAGGGTATTTATATTAAGTGGAGGAGCTGTCAGCGCCTACGCCCGACGCCTGTGGATGGCTGCATACAACACTGTTTTTGAGAGTTTCAATAGTTTTCGTTCAAATCTATTGGAAGATTATCTTCGTAAAAAATATTTAAGTTTTTCCATATATCTATACCACACAGAATATTATAACCATCCATCAAACCTAAAATTTCCGACGGCAGACTACAGGACTTCTCGCAGGCACATCATATGGCGCGAGCAATATTTCGAGTTAGAATGTACAAACTACATCAAATTATGAAGAACGTTAAACTACTCATTCCAGGAAAAGTAAAAAATATAGCAGTTAAACACAAAATACAGACCCTATGCTTTCTGTTGAAGTGAGAAAAAATCACTTATTTTGAAAGTAAATAATTCTTTATGTCAAAATAGTTGATAGAAATATATTTCAAGCAGACGAGGCAAATTATTGTCCGATGTGAACAGCTAATTTTATTCTTTCCAAATCCAAAATACATTTCAAATAAAAACGCTGACATTGGGCCAATTTTCTTAATGTATCGCACATTTTTCGATACATCTGATTCATAGTGAGGTAATCCGCTTATTGCATGAATCCCAAGTTCACTACATTAAACAAAGCATTCACAGGTGACAGCAAGGGACCGTTTACATCGCAGTAAATTGACCCGCACAAAACACCAGACGGGAATTCGCTAAGCAAATAATAAACGCGGAAAATAACAATATCAATCTGGTTTATTCGTGTAAAAGGCCGCAGCGACACTTACTCTTTCGGCTAGATCGTCCAACTAATAATACTCGCGCACGTGAAATGTTTTGGCTGGTGCTTTTTGTTCGCCGCAGTTATTTCAGTTTTCCAGTAGGATTTTACACAAGACCAGCTCTGGCCGTCTGAACGGTGCAGCGGTCTCCGAATAACGAAAATTTTAGTCGAATTTGCCGATGCGTTGAGTGGTGCTTAGTGTGCTCGGTGCAGCAATGGGAAGATTCGAGAAAGGTCATATCGAAAAAGCGATTTGATAACGTGGCGATATTGTGTATGCTAGTGAAGTGAAGGGCTTGTTAAGTTCAGTGCTGTGATAAAGGATTAAAGGAACATGACGGAGTTCTATGGGCCATGGAGCGACAAGACCGAGGAGGATGGAGACGTGGTGGAGACGACGGAGACAGTGGAGACCATCACGACGACCACCACCAAGAAAACTCGCTCAGCCCCGGTAGGTTCTTCACGTCCTTGATCGTGACTCAGTGAAGTATTTTAGACGCACCACATACATTCGCATATGGAATGAGATAATTCAATTTTATCTGTGGAAAATGGACGATGAGAGGTATATTTTATTGCGGTATCACATACGGTGTTTATTTTGGACATGCTAAGTGTCACGGGCGCATAATTCTCGTGTTGCGATGTAAAACAGACCAGCAAGGTGAAGGCGACCCGGCCAGGCCGCATCCGTCAACTGTCCGCTACATTATAAAACCACTGACGCACCACGGGAAAACTTTAAAAATATATTATTTCACAATCGTCCGCTTAAAATGAAACTGTAGAAACTAGTCTATTATGCTGGAAAATGAAACATTTCGGCGTACATAACGCGTATTTTTCTGAAATTTAATGTTTTGGAATGTATACTCTTTTTTCATAGATTATTGGAGAGATTTTGTAATAAATCACATCTCACTTCTAAAGTTTACAATTGTTTCTTAAATTAGTTCTCTTAAATTTAATTACAAACACATTTTTCAAACTTTTACTGAACAGTACAGTAGTCTGAAATCTAGCCACAATCCAAACTTTGTGGTTCCAAATCCCGCGAGATATAAAAGAAACGTGTAGAAGAAACTCATGTAAAATAATACTATTTATCTATACTTTACGATCCAAATACTGTAATAAGTAAGCTAGGCTAGCTAGATAATTATAAGAATGAGGATAACCTACCTCAAAATTCCACCCTTACGGTAGGCTTGTAAAGTTGTAAAAGTTCATCTCATCAAAAGACTTAAAGATGACAGATTGATATTTAGTTCCCTGTTAGCGTTTTTGCAATAAATTACATCATCATCATTGCTGCCTTATCCGTCCACTGATTAAGGTTTCCCAAATTACATCCACGCTGATCCCTAGTTATCAACATCCATCAGTTATCTGCCATCTTGAAATCAAGTCATCCTACGACTGTACGTATATTACATAAATAAAGCCACTGAGGTAAACAAAATTATATTCTAATTATTCTACCATACCATTAAGTCTAGAAATATCTCAAAACAAACGACAACTGTACTGTATTACATGTAATTCTTTGACGTTAATGTTCTATTCGTACCTTTATTCTATTTTCTCCTGGAACTCGGAACCAATTAATGTCTCAAATGTTTTAAGTTCCCCGCTAAAAGTTCACGCATCATATACTCCAAGTGTCTCGTGGAAATGTCATTAGAACAGTAAAAACAACGTTTGTTTGAGAAACGTACGTCTTATTTTCATTTTCTCCATTGCAAAGAAGACTGCTAAGTTTGAAATTTTGCTTTTTAATAATTGAACAGTACTTATAACAATTGAAATTAAACTAGTTAGCGTTAAATAGTGCCTTGCTATATTGCCTAAATTGTTTATTTGAAATTCCAGAATTTTTGGTACATACGAGTACTTAAATCTTTGCAATATCTTGCTATCCGGGGTAAACAGAGTTCCATATTTTTATCAATGTTTTTATGTAGTATTTACCATTTAAATTAAATCAGCCACACTGTCCACAGATACACTAATGACATTTATGTCTTCCAACATTGGAAACATGCACCTTTACACCCTGTGCTCGGCTTCAAAGTTTATTTATCAAGTTGGGTCACAGGACTCATAAGAGCCACATTTCTATTTGCTAGAGTAAATAATAATAATATCCACTGACATTCACACAGCGCCATCTAGCCCCAAGTTAAGCGTGAAGCCTGTATTATGGGTACTAAACAACGGATAAACATACTTAAATACTTTTTTTTTTTGTAAATACATACATATTATACAAAAAACACCCAGACCATTACAAACAGACATGTTCATGCACATAAATGTTTGTACTGCCCGGGAATCGAACCCGGAACCCTTGGTGTTGTAGTCGACCTCTCAACCGCAACACCAAATGGGTCGTCAAGAGTATACACAATACTGCCTTCAGTTTGTATGCTCTATAAATGTATGATTCTCTGTATTAATATCTGTCTGAATCTTATCAAAAGTGCAGCATAAACATACATATAGTATTTACATATTTAGCATCTGTATAACCTTATACCATGCATCAAGAAACCGAGCGAATTTCGTGCCCTTTGGGCGAACAAAGACATTTGAATATTCAGTTTCACAAGCAACACACGAAGAGTCGTGACGACTCAAGGCGTGATACCAAATCGTGTGGATGGAATTAACAATCTAAGATATCTACTCGTACGCTGCAATGCACACGACATGAGGAACATTTTCAATTCGTATGCTGTTAGTGGTTATTTATACATACAGTCACCAAGTCGACATTTCTCCTAAAGGTTAAATAAAGCTTTATCAGGAATGAACCCTTTATGGGCTCGTTTTGTTATTTGATTGTTTGCTTCCTTATTCGCCTCTCATGAATCTTATTGGTTGAATTTAAATATTGAAGAGCCGTGCTTTGGCACGAATAGGCCCCCAAATTTGGAAATAGAGCCTCGTGACCTATTCTATCACTGTTATATAGTAATTCTGTTATTGTATTTTATTCTTACGATTACATTTTTTCTGCATGCTTTTAGCATTTATGTATTTTTTTAACATACAGTTTCATTATAAGCGGTCAAAGTAAAACCACAAGCAATTCATTGTCTATTGTTTTCCAGCTAAGTATAATGTACGGAATTAAGATAATATAATTAAGGTCGAAAGTCCTTTTACAATTTATATCTTTTGATATCATAGACTAAGTACTTTCGTTGAATATTTTACTTTTTATACGCAATAACTTTCAACAATGAATCAAAGAGTGCAAATTCTGGAATCTCTAAAACAATACAGACGCATCGTAATATCGTCATACAGTGCGGAGAGAGAATGGGTCTTTGTCTCCCGGGACAATGGGTTCGTATGGTCTTCATTGTGTTGTCTTATGTGAAATTCGAAGCGATACTGATGATTCTCACAGTTCGGTTTCACTTGATTTTATTGGTACCGACATGTGCGTTGCGCAATTAGCGTCAAACTTTCCCTGTTCCGCCAATTATGTTTAATAAGTGTTAGAATTTTGAAGGCGGGTAGTCGAAATATGTATTTCTCGATAACGAATACCATTCCTGTATAATTGTGCATTTAATGGAACGCAACACATCATTGTTTTATCATATATATTCTTATATTCCTTACAAATATGATATTAGTCCCGCCTATAGTACTCTAGCTTTTATCTAATTATTTAATTTTAATAAAATGCTTAAAAATAGTCAAAATAAATGTCTCTTTCATTTAAGTTTTACTCATACGTTGACCTAAGGCACTCCTTTACCCTTTTTGGGCCATTAAAAATATTATCTATCATATCACTTACTCGTTTCATTATTTGCCAATGCCTTAGTGGTCATTATTCCGTGTCTTGACATTTACTATGAAGCATTTCAGTTTCGTCATTTATAAAGGACAAAGATTGTATGCCTCTATTACGTTTTAATTTTTATTTTTAAATGATGTTTATTTCGTTCTATTGGAACGAAGCTTTTAGTGATATCACATTTCCAGTTGGAAAATGATAATTTCTTCTCCGTTATGACGGGCTCGAAGAATGGAAGTCTGTTATGACAGTTGGTATAAAAATTAACGGAAAACAGATTTTCTGACCTAGTTGGTACTGAGTCGTTTCCGCCGTGATTTGATAGGATAATAAACAGCATGCCTTCTAGCCACAGATTTAGCAACTAAAGTTTGTATATCTGTGGTTCTAGCTAAAATGAAACTAACTGATAATTCGTAGTTGAGAAACATAATAAAATAAACGTAAGCCAACAATTTCTACTTTTTAAACTTAGAACTGAAGTATATCGCAATGTATCTAAAATTGGCATAAGGTCTTTTTCCGTAAATGTATCCTTTTTATTTATATTTTTTTTGCACTTATTCGCCTTTTACGACAAAAGTAGAAAAACAGTTAAATTTTTTCTTAGTCTCTTTCAAAATAGAAGTTTGTTCGATTTTTTTTTCAAAATCAAACTTATTTTTTTGAATACGCGTATGCACTTTAAATTTAGAATTGACCCTATAAATATAGTAGTACGCGTTGAGAAGAACCAACCGTTAAATGCAGTACGATTGTAGAAACATCTAAATCGGTTGGTCTATTCCAAACATTGTTTACCATACAATATAGGTCCAGTGCAACAACTATGATTCATGTATAGTTTGCTCCAGATTCATGTTTCCTTGAGACAATGTAATTATTTCATATACAAGATTTGTACACCTGCACACTTTATAGCCAGTTACCATTTCTGAGGGAGATTTAGTGTGATTTATTTTGTAGCATGTAAAGTGGGACGGCGCTTTATTATTTTATATATTAAATATTTCTTTAGTAAAGCTTGAATACATGATATACGTGTATGAATTATATTAATTTATAAAAAGCTTGGAAAAAGTATTTACATAGCTGTTGTTTCTCTATCCATCAATAATGCAGCCTATAGCGACCATAATGGTACAGGCCGCCCTGGTACAGTGTAGTATGGCCAACGGCCATAGATTGAACCGTAACCTACCACACGGGCCAAATTCGGTTCGGTAGATGTTAACGGATAAGAAAGTCACTGAGACCAACGGCTTTACGAGTACATACACATTTCAAAGCACGGAAGGACTCGATATTTTTCGATTACCCTTCCAATGTTGACCATTGTAATATCTGCTTGAAGATTGAACTCAACCACACGTGAGCCACTACGCCTTGATGTGCTCCTTAAATTAACTGTGTTGATTTGTATAGATATTATACCTGTTTGGCCACTAGATTGTAAGAAATTATTAACCTTTTGTTTTTGTGTACTTGTTTTTTTTCTGTCTAGTAATTTGTTTTGTAAATATTTGTGGCCAATAAAAATGTTTCTTTCTTCTTTCTTCCTTTCTATATTTTTATATCATAATATTTTTGGCGCCCAACGAGTTGCTCAAACATTGTACAAATTTTAAAACTTATTCTTCTTCTCATAAAACATTATTAATCGTAGATTTCATTATTTTTGTTTAACTTACAGCTAAAGTGAGTCTCTTTATTCGAATTTAAAATGTGTTTCACATAGATTCGCAGCCCGGGATTGATTTAGAATATGTTGTCGTTTATTGCTATTCTGTTTCCGTTTAGGAATATATTGCATTGAATTTCTTCTGTTTACGGCTGCGTGCGACCTTCGTGGCATGTGGCCAAGCAAGATACAATGGCCACATATTGCGTTCGAATTCACTAGGAAAGTATCGACCGATAAAACTGAAATGTGCGCGGGTCAACGACCCAATGATTCTTCAAATGTTTACATTAGAGAACATGAGCCAGGAAAACGGTGGTATACCTTGCATAATGGTTGTGTTGCAAAAATAGGTCAGCATTTAGTAAAAAGGGAAACGTGAAGAAAAATTTGAAGTGTTGTTTATTATTATAAGCAATACCATACAATTCTCATGGACTGTCCAGGCCATTACTAGTCATGCCTTACCAAGATGTCGTATGACTAAACTTGTGTAAAAAATTGTTTTGATGAAATTAAATTAAACTTTAAAAGTAACTTAAAAAAAATAATTAATACATTATGTTGCATAGTAAATACTAAAATTATTGCAAATAATACGGGTAGGCTCGTGCCCCTCGGTGGGGACGTTCAATGAGCTGATGATGATGATGATTGCAAATAATTCTCCTAAATTTGTTGCTAAGTATGTTATACTTTATTGCTATAAACATGATGCTTGAAGATTGTTAATTGATTCATATCAAATAAAAAATAATTTGTTTCAATATGTAACTGTTGCATGTTTATAAACTTTACAGAAAGTTTACAGAAAGTTCACTTTACAGAAAGTTCATATGGGAAAAGCCACAGACATTTTTGACTTCTACGAGTACCAACTCTGGATTCCTGCAGATTGCAATAACGTAAAATCAAGTCACTTTGACACTTGAACAAAACAAGTCGATCTCCAAACGAGACGAGTGCGTTGACAGCTGACAGAAAGTGCTAATTGCTAACCACCGCGCTCATACGGCCGGCGTGCCAAATATCTCGAAGACGTTTAACTCGCGGCTATTTGGATCAAATTTTATTGAACAAACAAAATAGTATAGTCTGTACACATTTAGAATTCGCGGATTCGAAAACCATACTTTTCCAATGAAGTTTTAAGACTTTGCGTCTGATCTCGCACCTGATAAATTTAGAATCTTTGCCAAATGCGCGTCTAATCGCATAATTGTTTTTAACTTTTGAAGGCGGTGTGCGTATCGGATTGATTTTTCGCTAAAATATAATACATTATAATATGAATTTCTATTGCAACATGCGTCATTTACGAAGTTAACGTTATTAATCTCAATAACGAAAATGTACGCTACGCCACGCCATATTTTGGAAGTTTTGTAACTCTCAGTTGGTATTTGAGTAAACAAAACAAGAAGACCCTTGAAGTTGAAAGCACATAAATCTGTTGAAACGTCTCGTAAATTAGATAGTGCGGCTATCACTGAATTTTAATCAATTTTTGGTACGGCAACTTCCACTGCGTATAAAATGTGATCATAACTTGTTTGCGGTAGAGTTGAAATTCGTTTAGCGAGTACACGTCTTAATATAACGTTGTTCGACTGCGTGCAACCAAAACTAAAATAGATTCAACAGCTCCGCCACAACCAGATAGGTACATTTTTGGAAATCAAATAAAAGCATTGCGTTTAAAAATAAGACTCAAAGCAAGGTTGATTTTAAATAGAAAGCGCATGCAGGGCCCGTTTGGGAGTGACTCACGGTATCACCTAAGGTTAAATTTACGCTAGATGAAGACACAAAAGTCGTACAAATGCACAGTGATGACGCTACCAAAAATATTGTCATAACATTACATTGGGAAGTCATGCATGACCAACACGTAACATCTATTTATGTAACCACTCAGCAGAAAGCGTCACTGTAGAGTGACGAAATTGCTTGTGTTTGTCAAAACGATTCTAGATCTTTGAACCGCAGTTAGAGGTTCAAGGTCCTTCAGAAGTACCGGGCATACGGCGGACTCTTCAACATATGGAACAAAGCTCTCGATATTGCGCAGGAGTTGAATGAGTAAGCGGACGTCACTCGATAATCCCGAGCTAATTCTGCATATCCAACAGCAGTATTTGCGCGATATTGTAGATAAATATTCGAGATCACGACTTACCGCTCTAAATCAATATGACAATTATATGAGTTGGTTATTATATTGATCGTTGCAAAGTATTATATCATATAATGTGATTATAATTGCTTATTCTAAGCTTCGTTGATTAAATACATTCTTGTAATGTGTGGTGAATAAACGTTTTTCTTTCTAATTTGTATATATATAATATTATATTATTTAATAGGTACTACTATTTCATATAAGCTTCTCCACTATTCAGTCGCTGTGGTCAAAATCAGCCACTACTACATCATCATCATCATCAATAGTACCTATGTAATCTATAGTAAGTTTTTTATCTAAAGACACTATCATTAAAAGTGACCGGTCATTTATATAGTGTATTACGTTCATATTTAATCTTATAAAGTATTTAATAGGTGGTTTCTTGTTTGCCAAATAGTTGTTTACCATAAATCTGTTTTACACCTTTATGACGACTGTGATAATTCATTTAATTTATGTATACTTGCTAGAATTCTGTACAACATAAATATAGGGTACAATGATAGCGGAATTCTGACAGTTACCTAGAATATTATTTAATAATTTCATATCTTGATTAATCGTGTATTTGACCAATTAATATGCTCCCATTGTTTACCAAGATAACATGTTAACCCCTTGAACGCCAGGAATCCAGACACAATTGTAAATCTATTGTTTCTGACACTTTTATGTGTCATTGGCTTTAAAAAGGTTAAGCGCCGCTTAAGGATAAATCCAACAAAAATAATAGGTTAAAAGGTTTAAGCTTCCAACAGTCAGCGGCAACCTAAAAAAGCAACCTTCTGATACCTACCTACATGTAATGGAGTTTTAAAAAAAAAGAGGTTTAAGAAAAAAAATTATAACTTTTTGTAAAATTTTGTGCGCATCCCTTTTAGTCCGGATTTATTTCGAATTTTTGCTACAAAGTCCAAAATAAACTGTACTGGCTTGCCAACAAAAATGATCGAGGAAGTGACATACACTACTGTCTCATCCTTAAAGAGTGGCGTTGGACGAAAGTAAACAAAGATGTTTGCAGTCTTAATAACTACAAAGACTTTGGCAATGTCATTGAAATGGTAACAAAACAAAAGTGTATAATAGGTGCCATGTAGGCAGCTTAAATTGAGTAGATGCACTTTTAAAATTTACCTTCTCTAACACATATTTTATAATATACTGGCAGTTATCGTAGTCATTGAACAAGTAATTGTTGTTACAAGCTGAGGGTTCTTGGATAAATTAATGCCAAACACGAAGAATAACACGGCAATACACTTTATTTAACACAACATTAAAAACTGCACACAACATTGAAATGAACACCAGACCGAATAAAGCGAAGAAACTACGATTACAAGATTTTTATTAGCTTATTGATGTAGGGATGCAAAATTATTTCAAGAAAAATATGATTTAGTCAAACAAACATTTTCAAAATGAGATTTTATGAAGATTTTCCGTTCAAAATATCAACATCGATGAGTTTGTTTATTGTTTAACGTTTAATAACGGGAATTATATTTACGGTTTTGTTGACGGCGTTTTCAAAGTGATCACTGCATTTTATTGAACAGGTTTATATTATTCAATACATTATAGTAGCTAAATATTATACGTTTGTCTTCAATGTTACGCTATTGGGTCTCTATTATACGACGCAGTTTATTTCAAAAAAATCGCAGCAAACCCTGAGAGCATACATGAAATATTTTTTTTATAGCATTGTAGACTCCATAAATTTAATACATCGTTATCATGATAAATTTATAAATTCTACTTAATATTATTAAAATATGCATCATGACGATGTTATGATGCAATTGTGGCGACGTCGGCTATCACAGCAAGGGTTCCGGGCACAGACATCAGAATATACATTAGACTGGACAAGCCGCCAAGTTTATAGGCAGTCCCAGTGTCGCAATTTCTTTTCGGTTCCTATCTGTAAAAAGTTATTATATTTCTTGGTAAATTTACTGATTCATTGCGATGATGGCATGCTACAATTGCACAGGATGGCATTTTGGAAAAAAACGTTAATTTCTTCTAATATTCGTGCGTCTTGAATCGTCTCACAGAGCGTAAACTGGTAGCCAGTGTATGCTCGTTGAGCTTACAGTTGTCGCACTTCAAACGCGGCTTGCCCATCTCCTGTATTGGGAAATCTGTGGTTCCGGTAAGATCCCTGTTTCGATGTCAGTTTGTATTGGTCTGGGTATTTCTTATATAAATGTATGAATTTATAAAAAAAAGTTATCCATTATTCAGTACCCAATACCCATCTACCCATATATTTATTTATTTATATAAATAAAGCTCACGCCTTGGTCCCAGAAGGGTAGGCAGAGATGATGGAACGCCACTTTGCACGGTCCTGACATACTTCCCGCTTCAATCACATCCATCATCTTTTCATACAAGCTCTTTTATTCCTTTTACTTGGGACCCCAGCCTTCTTAAGGACTTGACCAATTTGGTCAAGGTAAGTCCTTTCTGGTCGTCCCTGCTCGTGTATCCTTCCACATTCATTTATTTATTATAGGAAACAAACAATATCATCATTCATTAACAGGACAATATAAGTATATAAGCAATTACACAATCAATCAAGTTTCCACTATACAGGCTAGATCCTTAGTTTGCGGATAGATGGCGTTGTGTAAATGTCAGCGAATATTTATTTATTCATTTATAATCTCGCCTAATTGACAACTCTACGAGATTCATTTGACACATCTAACACTT